>CAUYRH010012170.1:0-11071 GCA_963574655.1 Perodicticus potto | reverse complement strand
GCCCCATATACGAGGTTGGTGGGTTCAAGCCTGGCCCCGGGCAAACTGCAACAAAAAAATATCCGGGCGTTGTGGCGGGCGTATGTGGTCCCAGCTGCTCGGGAGGCTGAGGCAAGAGAATCGCCTAAGCCCAGGAGTTGGTGGTTGCTGTGAGCTGTGTGATGCCACGGCACTCTACCGAGGGTGATAACGTGAAACTATGTCTCAACAAAAAAAAAAAAAAAAGATGCAACTTACAGTAAAAAAAAAAAAAAAAAGTTTAAACTTTTTTATATAAAAATTATTAGGACTAAAGATCTATAAACAAAAAAAATCACATAGGAAAGTAACTAAAACAACAAATAAGCCCCAAATAAGCAGCAACAACAAATAAGATAATTTTGACTTAATGTTTTATGTACATACAGTTATTCTAGAATTATTTCTTGAAGAGACTATTCCTTCTCCCATTGAGTGCTCTTGGTACCCTTGCTGAACATCAATTCACTATAGGTACATGGATTTATTTCTGGACTATCCAGTCTATCCTATTGATCTGTACATTCTTATGCCAGTACCTCTCAGATATTCTAGCCTTGTATAATATTAAATTTTGAAAGCAAGAAGTATGAATCCTCTAACTTTGTGCTTTTTTAAAAAAGAATGTTTTGGCTATTCAGGGTCCCTTACAATTCCATGTTAATTTTAGGATCAGCTTTTACATTTCTGCAAAAAAGTCTATTGGGATTTTGGTGGGTATTGCAGTAACTCTGTCGGGGTGCTCAACCCTTTTTCTCTCTGCCACATATTGGAAGAATTGTCTTGGGCCACACATTAAATAAACAAACAAACACTAACAAAAGACAATTAGCAAAAAAAAAAAAAAAAAAGGTCTGTGTATACTTTTTGTGAAATCTGATACCACAGATAAGAAAAAATGCTTTAAAAAATTGGCATGTGGCCTGCAGGGTGCAGGTTCGATACTCCCCTTAGCTTACCATGGAAGTATTGCTATCTTAAAAATATGAAGTCTTCCAACACATGAACAGGGGATATCTTTCTCTTTATTTAGGTTTTCTTTAATTACTTTTGACAATGTTTTATAGTTTTCAGTGCATAAGTTTTCTATGTCTTTCATTAAATTTATTTCTAAGTATTTTATTTTTTGATGAAATACTATGATAAATGGAATTATTTTCTCAACTTTCTGGAAACTGAATTGTTTCTTGCTAATGCACAGAAACACCACTGATTTTTGTGTGTTGTGTATACCCTGCCACTTTGCTGAATGTATTCGTTTTAGTACTTTTCTTATGGATTCTTTGGGATAGTTTTACTTGCTCATTTCCAGTTTGGATACCTTTTAATTCTTTGTCTTACCTAATTACTGTGTTGAGAAGTACCATCCCAATGTTGGATAGTAATGATGAATGTGTCACTATTTTTTTTGTTCCTGATCTTAGGAGAGATGCTTTCAGTCTTTCACCATTGAATGTAATGTTAGCTGTGGGTTTTCATAAAAGCTCTTTATAAGGTGTAGCAGTTCTTTTTTCTAGTGTGTTGAGATTTTTCCTCATGAAAGAGTGGTGAATTTTGTCTGTATCTATTAGATGATTATGCAGTCTCCCCCATTCATTCTAGTAATGTGATGTATTATATTGATTAATTTTCTTATAGTCCTAAAAAAATCCAATTTGGTTATGTTTTATAATCCTTTTAATATGCTGCTGGGCTTGGTTTGCTAGTATTTATGAGGATTTTTGCATTTATATTTATAAGAAATACTGGTTTATATTTTTCTTTTCTTGTGATATCTTTGTTTGACTTTGGTATCAGGGTAATATCAGATTTATAGAATAAGTTGGAAAATTTTCCCTTCTCTTATATTTTTAGAGTTTGAAAAGGATTTCTGTTAATTCTTCTGTGAATACTTGGTAGAATTTACCAGTGAAGCCATCTGGTTCTGGGTTTTTCCATGTTGAGATGTTTTTGATACTCTTTCAGTCTCTTAAAGGTCTGTTCAGATTTTCTATTTCTTCTTCAGTCAGTTTTGGTAGTTTGTGTGTTTCTAGGAATTTGCCTGTTTCATCTAAGTATCTAATTTGTTGGCATATATTATAGTATGATTTTATGATACTTTTTATTTCTGTAAGGTCAGCAGTAAACGCTCCACTTACTACTTTTAATTTTCTGGTTTTTTTTTTTTGAGACACAGTCTCATTCTGTTACCCTGCGTAGAGTGCTGTAGTGTCATAGCTCACAGCAGCCTCAAACTCCTGGGCTTAAATGATTGTCTTTCCTCAGCCTGCCGAGTAGCTGGGACTATTGACGCCCACCACAATGCCTGGGTATTTTTAGTAAAGACAGGGTCTCACTCTTGCTCAGGCTGGTCTGGAACTCCTGAGCTCAAGCAATCCACCCACTTCGGCCTCCCAGACTGAAATCTTCTGTTTTTTTCAACAATCCATCTAATGGTTCATTAATTCTGTTGCTCTTTCTGAAGAACTGAAGTTTGGTTTTATTAATCTTTTTCTAAAATGTTTTTGTTTTCTATATTTTGTTTATCTCCCCTATATTTTCTTTCTTCTGTTTGCTTTGGGTTTAGATTTCCCATCTTTTTCTAATTCCTTAAGGTATGCTTTTTTTAAAAAAAAATAGGCATTTATAGCTAAAAATTTCCCTTTGAGTATGCTTTTGCTGAATTCCATTAGTTTTGGTATATCTGTTTTTGTTTTCATTCTTTTTTTTTTTAATTTCTCTTGTGACTTTTTCTTTGATCCAGTGGTTATTTAGGTATGTGTTGTTTAATTTTCACATTTGTATATTTTGCAAATTTTCTTCTATTACTGATTTCCAATTTCTCTCTCTTGTTTTTAGAGAATGTACTAAGTATGATTTTTAAAAATTCATTGAGATTTCTTTTGTGACCTAACATATTGTCTATCCTGGAGAATCTTTCATGTATACTTGATAATACATAGTTTTCTATTTTGGAGTTGGCTGTTCTATAGAGGTCTATTAGGTCTATTTGTTTTATAGTGTTGCTCAAGTCTTATATTTCCTTATTGATATTATGTTGAGTCCATTTTTGAAAATAGGGCATTGAGGTCTCCAACTACTATTGTAGAACTGCTATATCTCCCTTTAATTCTGTTTATTTATGCATGTATCGTGGGGCTATATTAGGTGCATATGTACTTATAATCGATATGTGTTCTTTATGGATTGACCATTTTAAGCATCACGTAATATCCTTTTTATCTCTTAACAATTTTTGCCTTAATGTTTACTTTGATATTTGTAGAGGTACTGTAGCTCTCAACTGGTTACTGTTTGTATGGAATAGCTTTTTCTGTCCTTTTACTTTTAACCTATTTTCTCTTGTAGTCAACATATATTTGGATCATTTTCTTTTATTGTACATTTCCCCAAACTTTGCCTTTTGGAGTTCGATCTGTTTATATTTAATACAATTACTGATAAAGAAGGACTTACTCCTGACTTTTTGCTATTTTTTTTTATATGCTATTCTTTTCTCCCTCAATCTTTCCATTACTGCTTTCTTTCTTTTCCTTTTTTTTTAAATTAAATCATAGCCATGTGCATTAATGCAGTCATGGGGTACAATGTGCTTGTTTCATATACAATCTGAAATATTTTCTTCAAACTGTTTAACATAGCCTTCATGGTATTTTCTTAGTTATTGTCTTAAGACCTTTATATTCTTCAGTAATGGATTTAGTTTAAGTTTCACCTTACTAAAGAGAGACAGTAGATGCCACAGGCAGCAGCAAGGTCCAGCGGGGCCCTAGGAGAAGAGTTGCCTCCTGGGCAGCAGTGGGAATAGCAGCAAAGAACAACAGCTTTCTTTTGTATTTCATTTTTTTTTATTTGTGTACTATTTTGATTTGTTACTCATTTTTTTATCTATATTGTTTTAGTTAGTTTCTTAGTGGTTTCCCTGGGGATTATAATTAACAAGTTAAGTTAGGACAATATATTTTGGATTAATATCAACTTAATTTCAATAGTTTACAAAAACATTTGCTCCTATATAGCACCATTCTTCTTTATGTTGTCATAAATTACATCTTAATATATTATGTACCCATCAACATAGGTTTATATTATTTTATGCAGCTGCCTTTTAAATCATACATTAAAAAAGAGGAATTATAAACCATAACTACATTAATAGTGTCTTTTGTTTTTACTTATATAGTTACTTTTAGTATGAGCTTTTTTATTTGCTTATTTTATTCCAGTTACTCTATAGTGTAGCCTAGAGGATTCCTTTAGTATTTCTTATAGGGAAGAATTTTTATTTTTTGAGACAGAGTTTCTCTTTGACAACCCAATAGAGTGCCATGGCATCATAGCTTACAGGAACCTCAGACTCTTGGGCTCAAGCGATTCTCTTGCTTTAGCCTCCCAAGTAGCTGGGACCACAGGCACCAACCACAACCCCTGGCTATTCTTAGAGAAAGGGTCTTGCTCTAGCTCAGGCTAGTCTCGAACTCTTGAGCTCAAGCAGTCTGCCCACCTTCGCCTCCCAGAGTGCGGGGATTACAGATGTGAGCCACCGCACCCAGCCTTCCTCGGGAAGATTTAGACCAGAGGTATTTAGTCTAAAAGAGGAAAAGACACCCTCTAAGGTCAGGGTTGACCAAATAAAGATGGGAGTTAATTTACAGGGAAAGTTCAGGGACTTCAAGGCTCAATCGGGAGATGGAGCTGAGACAAAAGAAGCGCCAAGTCTATCACCTGGCCAGGAATTCATCCCACAATATCGAGTATTGTCCTTCCCAAGCTCTTGGAAACAAAGCTTCTATTGGCTCACTGCAGCCCCAGCACAGCCAATTGGCTGCTTCTCTCTGTAGGGGTTACTGTGATGCAAGAGACTGGTATCCCAGCAGGCTGTGCGGCACCACTTTCCTTTTCTCCGCGACGCCGCATCACTTCCCTTTTCTCCGCGACACCGTTGCCTGATCGGTTGGTGTGGTGAGCGGGGGAACGGCTTACCTCTTTGTGAAGAGGAAGGAGGGAGGAAGAAGGCCGAGGGGGAGGCCAGGACTGGACAAGGACTAAAGTAGAACTGACTGGGAGGTGAAGGGCGGCTTAATTGGTGGCCGCAGCCTATATCATTACTGGCAGTAGAGGTAGCCGACTCGGCACCGTGAGGCGGCGGCTTGAGTAGGCCACAGTCGCCATGGCCGTGAACTTTGGGGATCACAACAGCGGATTCCGCCACAATGAGGTGATTAGGTTCATTAATAATGAAATACTCATGAATGGTGGCAGCCATGACTTTTACGTGGCTTTCGGCTCACTTTCCTGGAGTGAGGTAGAGGAGCGGCTCCGGGCGGTTGTGGTTGATCCACAGGTGCCGCGCGCCATTAAGAGGGCCTGTGCTTGGAGCGCGCTGGCTTTGAGTGTGCGAGTGGCTGCGCGGCAGCGTGAGGAGCAGGCACACAGGGTCAGACTGCTCCAGGAGCAAATGGAGGCGCACGAGGCAGCTTCCTGGGCTTTGGCGGCTGAGCTACGGCGGCTGCGCGACGAGCGTCACGAGGCAGCGTCACAGTTGCACTTCACGTGCGCGGCCCTGCAGCAGGCTCTATTTGAGTGCGATATGCTGCGAGCAAGGCTGTTTCAGATTGAGAGGTCTGCTCAGGCCGCCCCGCTGGGCCATGAAGTAGTGCCTGTGCTGCGAGTTGAGCGAGTTGAGCAGCATGGGACTGTAGCGTGGCCTGTGAATGCAGACCAGTCGAGAGAGGTGGTGGCCAGGGGAGCACATACAAGATTTTATTTTGAGACCCAGATACCAGCCTCTGCACCTGTTGTTTATGTGCCAGGACCCCCAAATCCTTGGGCCCAGGCTGTACAAGGCCCTCTGCCAATGCCAGTGCCGGTGCCATGCTCATTCCCATTCCAAACACCAGTCCCCGCAGGATTCCCATTCTTGCCACCTCTACCACCTGTAGTCGTGGAAGCAGGAGCGACAGTAGTCCCAGTTCAGGTGCCTACTGTGGGTATCCCCCAACCTGGCTCGTGGGCTCTAGCGGGCGTCCAGGAAGAAGTGTCTGCTCCGAGTTACCAAATAAGCTGCATCCAGGAGGAAGGTGCTGAGATCCTCCAGGGGTCAGCCGGCCAGGGAGACAGTAGTTCCCACACGCAGCAGCAAGGTCCAGCGGGGCCCCAGGAGAAGAGTTCCCTCCCGGGCAGCAGTGGGAACAGCAGCAAAGAAGAAGGTCCAGTGGCACCCCAGGAAACTCCCCTCCTGGGCAAGAATGGGAACCAAAGCCAGGAAGTAGAACCAGAGAGTCCCCAGGAAATGTCCTTTGTTGAGGATAGTGAGCAGGACAACCAAGAAAGAGATTCAGAGATGTCCTTTGTGATAGCCCCACTGGGGTACAGCAAAAGCTGCAGCCAGGAGGAAGATCCTCAGGGACTCCAGGAGATGGATCCCGTGAGAGACAAAGGGAGCCCAAACCAGGAAGATCTGGAGAGTCCCCAGGAGGGTATTTTCTTGGAGGACATAAGCTCTGACCAGGAAGAAGTTTCAGAGAATCCTCAGGGGACTATCCCCCTGGGAGATAGCAGAAGTTACATTCAGGAAGACTATCCAGAGAGTGGCGAGGAAGATAATCCAGAGAGTGGTGAGGAAGGCGATGTAGAGAGCGGCGAGGAAGGCGATGCAGAGAGTGGCGAGGAAGGCGATGTAGAGAGTGGTGAGGAAGACGATGCAGAGAGTGGCGAGGAAGAAGATACAGAGAGTACCCAGGTAGAGGATACAGAGAGTAGCCAGCCAGAGGATATAGAGAGTGGTCAGGAAGAGAATCCAGGCAGTGCCCAGGAAATGGCCACCCCTGAGCTTACCAAGAGCCACGACCTAGAAGAAGGATCAGAGAGGCCCCAGGAGGCTGAACAACCAGAAGGAAAAAGAAGCTCAGAATCCCAGCAACAGGAGAAGCCTGTCCCAAGCAGCAGTCCAGTGAATTGGGACTGTCCTCGGTGTAAAGCCGTGAATTTTTCATGGCGCGCAGCCTGCTACAAATGCAAGAAAGTCTATATGCCAGCTGAGAGTGGAGGCAATTACTGAAGAGGCAGTCACTCATTTTAGGAAGGTAAGTAAGAATGGAAACACCCCAAAGAGAAACCAATTTCCTAAGACCCCATTTTGATCAAAAAGTAACTTATTTCACAGAAAATTTGGCCCAAAATTATCATAGAGAAAATTAAGCAATCCATTATCCTATTTTCTCAAATTAACAACTTTTTATGATTGTATGTATTTACATTTTTATTCATTTACTTGAACAAAGAGGGACTACTTTTGAGTATCACAATCACTCTTCAGGGGATTTCTAATTGCTTTTCAGTTTTGCAGGTGGTGGATTCCGGATGGCTGATGCTGATCGATTGATACCCTGGAGAAGCTGGAGTCATGAAGCCTCTTCCTGAGTTCTTTTTGTTTTCTTTTTCTTTTTTTTTATTTTAATTTTTTATTTTTTTCCATAGAAGTTAAAAATTTTATATTATAAATTAAATCATAACTATATACATTTATGAGGTACAAGGTGCTGGTTTTATATACAAATTGGAATGCTTACATCAAACTAGTTAAGATAACCTTTACCTCACTCACTTAATTATTGTGTTAAGCCATTTATTAACCTCCTTTTTCTAAAAATGCCATGTATTTGGTGGGGAGCAGCCATATTATTTTAGAGTTGTAAGCTGTGTTAAATTTTAGGAGTACATTTTTCATTGAAAATCCTGCTCTTCTTTGGAAACTACTGTAGTATTCATGTTTGTTTTCTGTAAGTTTTCTAGGTAAGGTTTTGTTTTTGTGTCTTGGCCCCACCAAGACTTGCTGGTTGCTGAAGAAGTTGAACTTGTTCCACTAGAAGATCTCCCAAGAGCCAAAAGAAATAATACCTCAATTCCAGAGGACCGGCACTCAACGAGACCCCCACCAGCTGAAGCCAAGAAGAACAAGAGGAAGTCAGGGAAGAAAAGATGCTTTGGGACTCCTTAGGGTAGCGGTTCTCAACCTATAGGTCGCGACCCCTTTGGGGGTTGAATAGTCCTTTCACAGGGGTCGCCCAAGACCATCAGAAAATACATTACGATTCGTAAGAGTAGCACACTACAGTTATGAAGTAGTAACGAAAATAATTTTATAGTTGGAGGTCACCACAACATGAGGAACTGTATTAGAGGATTGCGGCATTAGGAAGGTTGAGAACCACTGCCTTAGGGGGAAAGGGGAGAGTAAAATAGTTTTGTTAGGATTGAATTTTTTCATTAAGACAAAGAACTTGGAAGAGTTTGGGGTATTGTAATGTTAAATCCTATAGATGATAGCAACTTTGATAAATTTCATGTAATTTATTAGATAAATATTATTTTAATTAGACAAATATTCATGTAATTCATTAGGTAAATATTATATGTGTTAGGAAGTAGACTTATGTTATCTGGTGCATACACAATCCTTTTTGGTGAGTTTTTTTTTTCTTTTTTTCTTTTCATTGAATTTGAAATCTTAAAGGGAATTGCTAGAGAATATGCTTCCCAAACTTGTATTTTTAAAACACACATAGTCGTGAGAATTGCACTTTTGGTATTAGATACAATTTCATTTAATTGTGAATACCCCTAGTATACTGAATTTTGTTTTTTATTTTATTTTTTTTAAACATAGACATTCATTTTTTTTATTATTTTATTCATATTTGTTAATAATGTATGTGTATATGTGCATTATGTATTAGCTTAAAACATACATGTGCATTTAGCTTAAAACATGTACATATGTATACATTTATTTAGTAACCTTTTATTTTTATTAAATCATAGCTGTATACATTAATGCATTTATGGGGTACAGTGTGCTGATTTTATATACAATTTGGAATGCTTACATCAAATTGGTTAATATAGCCTGCACCTTACTTATTATACTCTATACTTAATAGATTTGACATGTGCCCTTGCAAAATGCACCATAGATGTGGTCTCACCGATTACCCTCCCTCCATCCAACCTCCCCTATTTTTTAATTTTTTCTTTGTGGTGAGTTTGGTTAGAAAACAGGAGAAAGCATAATTTGGGATACAGATTAGATCAGATGGATATCCTCTTTTCCTTGCTGTTGTGGCCTTGGGTAATTTAGTTAAGTAACATCCAGACCCGTTTTACATTTGGGGGGGGGCAACACGAGAGAGACTTTTTTGAAAGGTCTTAGATAACCAAACTGCTCATCTCATTCATCCTAGGTGAGATAAATGAGCAGTGGCAAAGTTCAGAAAAGCACCCTCAGGCAGGGTTGTTCTTATAACTCTGCTAATTTCCTCGAGAGGGATGGCTATTTTTCTGGGTTCCCACCAGCCTGCCTGAAAGACCTCTGGGGTGCCTTGAGAAGAGACAGCACTTGGAGGAGTGTTAGATAAATGCTCCAGGCCTCAGCCTTGGGTTTCCCCTATCCCACATCCCTTTCTAGTCAACAGTTGAGGGAGCAAAATGGATTCCAAGGATAGACATCTGGCCCACTAAGCTATGAATAGTGTTTCTCTTGGGAGGGTTAAATGGGTTAAAAATAGAATTGGATGGAGTTAGAACTTTTGAGGATGCCTCAGATCCCTTCTTTTCCTTGTGGTATGTTCTCTGCAGGCTCCGCTTCCCCAAAGTAGCTGTTGTAAGCAAAGAGGGAGCCAGAGTGGAGTCTAGGGGTGGGAAGTTAGATCCCCCTCCAGTCTGAGTTAAACTTGTCTTTGAGTTCTCCCAGGAAATCCCACCCAGTTCACTGAGCTCAACCTTTGTCAGGGACTTTCTGTTCTTAACTTATAATAAAGAGTGTGCACTTTACTGCTGTGTCTTCTGTGTATTGTGTAATTCGGGGCAGGTTTGCTCAGGACCGCAACCTAAATCTGTATCTCCCCCTTATCCCACTAAGATGAAGGAATATTCCATCTCGTTCACTGTTGGAGGGTCCCTCCTTGTCTGATGAGTTACCCAAGAATTAGGGGCACCTCTGTGGGGACCTTCAATCCATGGCTATTGTTGCTTCTACCCTCACTGTCCAAGTCCATGTGGTGGTCCCTTGAAGGTGGGTACATCTGCTCCAGGGCTGGTGGGGCAGGAGGGGTGAGGAGGCGGGACGTTTTTGCCTAGGCTAGGAGCCCTAATGCCTGGGATCCAGCTTCTCTCTGTGTATAAAGAAGTCATTTCCCTGAGACCCTTTCTCCTTGAGGTCCCCTGATGACCCATTAGCAGAAATTTCCCTTCTGCATTTCTGCCTTCCAAGGCACTGTCCCCTTCCCCCCACCCCCATTATATGTAATACTATCAAGGTCCTTAGGGATTCTGGAAAGCAGCCAGCCTCTGGACTGTCTGCTCACAAAATGAATGTTCCATGAGGTGGAGGGGAATGGAGGCCAGCCACCTGCTTGGTGTAGGGTCAGAAATAAAAGTGACCCTGCCCGCTAGCATTTTCACTTCCCTCAGTCATGATTTCTGGGAGAGCCTTGATTACTTAGGAAGGGAACTCTAGAGAGGAAGGAGTCCATCAGGGGTGTCAAACACAAAGCTAATTTACTGGATTAGGGGCTGGGTTTGTGATACGTGTGCTGACAGCTCCTTGGAACTTTGGGAAGATGGGGCACAGATGATACTTGGGAATTTTCCAGCATAATCCGTTTTCATATATTGGCAGGTAATTCTAGATTTTACTATCGTTGCTGCTTTTATGGCTGCAAAATGAACTCCACTGTTCATTGCATGCTTTTATCTTTTTGAGAAAGAGTCTCACGGCTCGGTGCCTGTGGCTCAACGGGCTAAGGCGCCAGCTACGTATACCTGAGCTGGTGGGTTTGAATACAGCCCCGGCCTGCCAAACAACGACAGCTACAACCAAAAAATGGCTGGGCGTTGTGGCGGGCACCTGTAGTCCCAGCTACTTGGGAGGCGGAGGTAGGAGACTTGCTTGAGCCCAGGAATTGGAGGTTGCTGTGAGCTGTGATGCCACAGCACTCTACCCGGGGTGGCAGCTTGAGGCTCTGTCTCAAAAAAAAAAAAAAAAATAGAGAAA
>CAUYRH010012169.1:0-39188 GCA_963574655.1 Perodicticus potto | reverse complement strand
GGGGCTCACCATGAGGGGGCCTCATCAGGAGGGGACTCACAGGATGGGGCTCACCAGGAGGGGCTCACCATGAAGGGGACTCACCAGGAGGGGAGGTCACCAGGAGGGGGGCTCACCAGGAGGGGGGGTCACCATGATGGGGGCTCACCAGGAGGGGGGCTCACCAGGAGGGGGCCTTACCAGGAGGGGGCTCACCAGGAGGGGGGCTCACCATGAGGGGGACTCACCAGGAGGAGGGCTCACCAGGAGGGGGCTCACCAGGAGGGGCTCACCATGAGGGGGGCTCACCATGAGGGGTCTCACCAGGAGGGGGGCTCACCAGGAGGGGGGTCACCTGGAGGGGCACACCATGAGGGGGGCTCACCAGGCTGGCAGCATGGCCAGCACACAGAGCACTGCAGCTTTACGATTTGCCTCCTGACCGTCCCTCTCTGTGACGTGAAATGTTCCCTCATGACCAGTTTATCTAATGATTCAGGGGGAGGGAAATAGGAGTGAAGAGCAGGAGCTAATCACCCAAGCAAAACTGAGACAGGCAGACTATTTCTGGCGGAAACAGCAGAGATCTATTCCCCTTCAGCTATTTTTGTATCAAGTCAGGGTGGCGGCGGGGGGTTGGGGGGGGCTGCTATTTCCTTCTCACAAGATTTGCCATTTTCCTTTCCCACCACTGTTAGAGTGGGAAGGAAATCTGAGATGATCTTGTCTAATGCTCCCATTTAACAGATGGAGAAGCTGAGGGGCAGGGCTGGGTCCTGGCCAGTGTTCCAGCCATTCCGCAGTGCTGCCCCTAAGAAATGCTTCCAGGAAAGTCACTAGTTCCCACCGCATGAGGACTTACACTCATTGTTGCATTAATCTCCGCCACGGTTTCTTCATCAGTGGGGAACTGATAGATCTGGACCCCATTGCTGACTAGTTCACTCATGATCTTACTCTTAAATTTGTGCAGTTCGTTCTTGGCAATGGTGTCAGCTTTTGCAATTATTGGAATGATGTTCACCTGCAAAACAGACACGTCCATTTTTACACAATTTCAACGTAAGAAAAAGTAATCACATAAGTAAGTAAAACACAGCAAACAAATAAAAATTGCAAACCTTCACTGTAAAAAATCAGACTTGATATGGAAAAATCAGGCTTTCCACCTAAGAAGCAGAGTGAAGAAGACCAGAATAATCTTTCAGTTCCATTGTCAAGCACTTTTACTTCCTCCATCCTGTACTGAAAGCGCAGACACTTGGAATTTCCTCTCCTGCGCTACCTCATTCTTTTTCACAGAGTAAAAGGAAGTGTTATTATTCTATGACAAATAGTGACAACAAAGGACCCTATTCTTTGAATAACCAACCATTCCTTTTAGGCCCTGGCCACCACCATAGGCTGCTGATTGGTATGCACCCTAGCAGGGCAATAACGGTGTTTATTAGTGAGAGTGGCAAATACATAGCCCTACGCAGAGCAAAAGCCTTTCATTCTTCTGATGACCTGTTGAGAGCCTCAGTATTAACCCAAACAAAAGTGGGTTTACCTACTCTTAAATTTTTTTAAATCACACCGACTAATTGGTGTGAAAATTGGCTTCTGGATCAAATTACACCTTGGTGCCAGAATGAGGCCAAGCACCAAAGGTCAGGCTCACTATCAGAGCATTGGTTACAGAGAACCGGGGAGGGGTCAGAATTTGACATTAGTGGCAGAAAGCCCAGAAAGAGAGTCAAGGAAGGCAAGCTCCAAACCCTGGGGTGGGACATTCTTTTCTCGAATGTCCCCAGCCCGGTCCACAGGACACATTTTTAAATCCACATTTTAAGATGAACTTTCTTCCAGTCTCTAGTAGGAACAGAGGTTTCGATAAGACACTACTGATATCTGATCCCTATGACTACGCTTGTCACCCAGTTCAGGGGAGGGAATGGACTCCCTGGACTCTGAGAGAAAGCCGTCCTGGTCAGGGGACAGTCTTTAGGGAGGCTTTTTAGTTCACACCTGCATTCCTCCACTTCTCCTTTTATTCAAAAGGCCAAGTCAGAAACCCCTGATAAACCAGAATGAGACGGCATGCTGAAAGACAGACCCATTTTTCAACCTCTTCCTTACCCCACTCCCCAGCTCATCATCTGCGAACTAAGAAGGTGGAGGAAATGCTTGGATCGGGACCTGAGGAACAGGAAACTTCTCTCTCATTTCACTGGCTATCTTTTAATACATATTTAGTAGTCCGTTAATGTCAACATAGACAAAATGGTTGAGGTTCATATTTTCCGGATCGAATTGATTGGTGTAGATAGAGAAACACAGCCATTTAGTTTTAAAATCTCCTTTTCCTCATTAGCAGGAGCTTAAAAGTCTTCTCTGAAATGATCATATATTTGCTTCACCCTTCTCTTTACTCGTACAAATAAAACTTTAACCAGGCCGTCCGTGTGCACATGCTACCTAGCTCTGCAATTCTACAGCAGTGCCAGTTCTCTGAGTTTAGCCTGCCTTGTAGAAGTTTTGTTTGTTTATATTTATCCTGCCTGCGTCTGCATACTTGAGCCTTAGTTAGGGAGCCACTTCACTCTATTTCCTTCAGAATGTGTGAAGAGCACGGCACTCCTCAGAACAGGGGACCTGCCCCAGCTTTCAAGGACACCAGAGCCCCAGGAGCCGCCCTCACTGCCTGTCCCGCCACAGGCACGGCTCACCAGCCAGGTCCCAGGGGCTGGCGTGCAATGCAATTAAACAGGATGAAGAAGGGTGTCTATTTATTCTCCCAAGAGCACTACTGCTGCAGCAATCCTTCCTGGCCGTTATGATATTTTTCTGTAAAGTGCTGGGTCTGTGAGTGAGGCAGCGTGGGGAGCCTGACCTGGCATCAGCCTCTCCAGCCCTTTGTGGGCCGGTTCAGACAGAGGCCTTGGGGACAGACTGATCTCAGGAGCATTCTCTCACTATTTCGTTCCTCTGGAGAGAAAGCATCTTTTAAATAATGTTCAGATTAAAAAAAAAAAAAAGATACCCAACAAAGCACTCTAAAGGGCTTTCTCATCTGAGAGAAAACACCGCCCATGCCTCAGTTTTCTGATTGTTATCATTTACTCCATCTTTATGTGAGAATATATTGTCTTCTGTTTATTTCAAAATGGGAAATCAAATTAATTGTAAAGTAAAACACCAAATGTATCAAGCTTATCAGTCCCTTTCTTTATGTGTTGTGAAAAAGAAAGATTACAAACACGGTGAGCTCAGAGATCAAACTTCTGAACACACGTGTGCAGTCTGGTTATAAAATCTAGGAAACTGGACCCCCCTTACCACACAGACAAAACATTAAGACTTTTATTCCACTCTAAACTTTGAATTAAAGCCAAATGTTTAAAAACTTCTTAGAGAGATTTACAGAAAGTTTTCTAAAAAATTAATAAAACCTGAATTTACGTTTCAAGCTCCTATTTGAGAACTATACTTTGTAGCAAGCTATGTTTCATTTGCTAGTTTTGTTTTGACCTAACAGACAAAAAGTTCTGAAGTTTTTTTTAATCACACTGCCAAACCCTGTGGTTCTGTGATATAGAAAAAACAGTAACACTGAAAGTAGAGAAGAAATCAGACCCTGGTATGCAGGTGTTGTGAGTGGTCAGAGCTGCAGCGAGTACCTTACTGTCCAGCTTCTTCATGGTGACCAGGTCCAGGGATTTCAGTGAATGCCCAGTTGGGGCAATGAAGTAGAGGCAGGCGTGGACCCTTGTGTCATGGTAGTTGAAGAGAGAACGCTTAATCTTCAGTTCCTCCTGCAGGTAAGCCTCAAATTGGGCATCGATGTATTCCACTATCGGCTTATAGCTAGAATGCAGGAATATATTTTCAAATCAGTGTGTTTCCAGTTTCAAACCTCTTTCGAGGTTCAGGGTAGACAGTTCTCTACTAAATGTCATCAATAGTTCCCTCTTCCCCAAGGGCTGAAGCCCGAGTTCCTGGCAGTCTGGGGTCTTCCCTCACCTGGCCCCTGAACAACTCTCAGGCCCCTCTCGCCCACTCCTCCCCGGCTCACCCTTCCCGAGTCAGCAGCGCACAACCACGTGTAGTGGGCGCACCCCCAGAATGTCAAGCCCTTGTTTGCCTCTGTCCTTGCTCCTGTTGGGACTGTCTACTGGGAGCTGTCTTCTCCCCACTCTTCTCCCGGCTAACGTTTATCCGACAGAACAGAGATCACTAACATGGGACCCTTCCCCAGGTACCCACGGGAGATGCCGCTAAGAGAATGTGTCATTTTTTCCTGCTAGGCCAAAACTGAGCTCCAAAATCCATCTCAATAAAGAAATTGTGACAGCCTCCCCCAAGGGATTGGCATTGGTGCACAAAGTGAAACTTGGTTGTGGTTTCAGGCTATCGCACCATTACTTATTAGGGTCTCGTCCCCCAGAGGGCATGTGCTCCCATAAGCCCTGGGAACATCTCATAACTTCATCTAGAAACTGAGGTGCCAGGACTTTAAGACTGTCAAGAATCCTTCTAATTTGAAATTTTTATGATTCAAAGGTAAACTTTGTAACCCTCTCATCTCCTCACCAAATCATTCATATCTGTTTTGGAGAATTACGTGTGATTCTAATTAACTAAGTATAAACACAATCACTAATAACATATGGAATGTACAGCCCGTAAAACAAACCCACGTTCTCCAGGGAATAAACGGTGTACTGGGTCACTGTGGGAAACCCATGACCTCTTTCTGGTCCCCAGGAGAGGACCAGGAGAAGTTCACTGAACTCAGGAGAAGTTCATTTTAGCAACAAAGAGACTGGTCTATTAGGAATACAATGAGTTAATTCTTCCCAAACTTACTATATTTCTGAGGAATGATTTAAGTTTTAAGAAGAAAAACTTTTGAACAACCCAAATCCCAGACTCAGAAATTAAACTGAAATCCATGAAAGGGAACCACAAATCTTTTATAATCTTCTATAAATATTTTATAATAAGGATGCCAGCAGACATCCTAACAGAAGAAACAAACAGACAAACAAACAAAAAAACAAATTTATGGGGCAGTGCCTGTGGCTCAGTGGGTAGGGCGCTAACCCCATATACCCAGGGTGGCAGGTTTGCGCCCAGCCCAGCCAAACTGCAACAACAAAAAAAATAGCCGGGCATTCTGGCGGGTGCCAGTAGTCCCAGCTACTCGGGAGGCTGAGGTAAGAGATTCACTTAAGCCCAGGAGTTGGAGGTTGCTGTGAGCTGTGTGATGCCACGGCACTCTACCGAGGGCGATAAAGAGAGACTCTCTAAAAAAAAAAAAGAGAGAGAGAACAAAAAACAAATTTATGACCAAAAATAAAAGCAGTTACAGAAGCTTTTTGATGATATTTTTCTTTGGTGATTTTACCACAATCCATTGGTTCAATCTGAGTGGACAAAACCTCGAAAGCTTTGAAATGAAAAGGCTGAATATACTTGAGCAATAATAAAGTTCCAAATTATGACAGGCATGAGCAAGTGATCAGATTCTTCTGAACTTACCAATTTTAAAATATAGGTATATGTTACGTAAGAACAGTAATTATTACTATTCTGATGAGATAGTTGTAGAGGCTGGGAGTTGGATACCCTGATTTAAGCCTGACTGCCTCAGACTGCAGGTAACACAACTGCACCGCTCAGAAGCTGCTAGGCCTCCGGGAACTAAATCGCTCTGTGCCTCAGTTTCCTCATAATTACAAAGAGTATCTCCATCAGAGAACTACTGCGACAAAGAAATGAATAAATGTGCCAAAATATATGTAAAGATCTGGCACAGAAAAAATAAGATAAAACTATTTCATAATAATATAATTAAAAACAAATAGTATACGAAAAGCAGGCCTGACTTTTTAAGAATACAAAAAAAAGAAAGGAGAAGGAAAGAGGAAGAAGGAAGGAAGGGAGGGTGGGAAGGAAAGAAAAGAGGAAAGAGAGGGAATAATTTACCCTCACCCAGTTCCCTGCTGGTAACTGTTGAGCTATTGAGCTCACCGCCCCTGTAGGGCAATGGACCAGCCTCTGATCCTTTACCGGCCCATCATCCAGGCGGGGGCTTAGGCATCAGGGTCCTTCCCCAGCACCCTCTTTGCTGCAAAGCAAATCTCCCCTCCTTCCTCCCCAGTTGTGGATTTTTTTAAGCTCTCAGTGCCACCCCCTCCGAATGGAAGTCCAAATACATTTCTGCTTTCTACTAATTCCCCTTCTGGCCTCTGGGTTTGACACTGACCCTCCAGGGACCATGGAGGCCTAACACCGCTCCTTTGCAGGAAGGAGCACTTTCCGTGCTGGACAAAACATCCTCTGTTCTCTCGCCTGTCAGGCCTTCCTCCACCTCCCTGCTAATCATTCAGTCTCCCTGTCTTTTCACTATGTGTGTGGTCTCCTGGAAAAATCAGTTATTCCTGTGTTCCCCTCACCATCCATCTGAAGAGGTCACAAATGTCCACCTCCAGCCCAGATCTCGAGTTACAGACCCATCCACTCAACTGCTTATGAAACAGTTCAAATTGCTCTTCTAACTAAATACAGTAAAGTCTCTATAAGTCGACCACACAAGGGACTGTAACAAACTGGTCAACATATGGAGGTGGTCCCCGTAAGGAACTAGGCCTACTGTCTGCATGTCTGCTATATGAAAATTAGGTCAATTGAAGGAGGTGGTCAATGTAGGGAGCTGGTCAACTATGGAGGCTCTACTGTATGTCCCAAACTCTTCATCCTGCCTCCAGACCACACCTCCCTGTATCGCGTGGTGAACGGCACCACCAGCCAAGCCAGAAACCTGGGATTCAACCTTGAGTCCCTGTCACCCTTACCTGGAGAACAGTTTACCAAAACCACCACTTCCTATGCCAAGATTCAGTTATGTTGATGAAACCATTTCTTCTCAACAAGAATCAGGTTGGCCAAGTGGTCTTGTACTCCCATCACAATCCTTTTAACACATCCTTTTCTCTGTCCCTTTCTCCAAACCCTTTCCACCTGGTTATCTACATGTATAGTCAGAAAGATAAGGAAACTTAATCCCAACTTTGCTTTTTGCTAGTTTCCATTCCTACAGAAAGGACACCCATTTATTTTCTGTTTGGCCAATCCAAATTTCTCTGGCTTGTGGCCATAGAAAGCAGAGGAAAGAAGAGAGGGCAAATCAAATCTAGTCCTTAGAATGTTTCCACATAATTTCCTTTTAAGGCATGGGATACTCCCTGTTACATACCAGGATTTTTTTCATATACCTCCAGCCTTTTAAGAAAACACAACAAAATGACAGGTTGACCCTAAAACTTATGGAGAAAGGTATTTTATACAATGTTTTCTATCTGTCCAACTTGCTCACTTACCATTCAGGGACTGACTCCATTTTATATATCACCACACTCTTCTCTTGCTGTTAGTCAAACACAGTTTTCTTTATCCCTCAACTACCTCCCCTAGAAAGCGTATTAAATTTTAGAACTTACAGGCCAAACAGCTCACTTCACTAGTAATTAGTAACTCTGAGAAAGATTTGATAACTTTGAGAATGCTTTCTCAATGAATTTCAATTATCCACGTTTCTTGAGGCTGGCTATCATTAGAGTTGGTGATACGCCATCTACAGCCCACCTCACATCTCTCATATGTGGGGCAAATTAATTATTCTATTTCTAACTGGACAATAAAACCTGGTTTCCCTTTTTCTCCAGGCCCCTTTTCTCCTTCACTAAAGAGTACAGGCAGCCAAAATGAAGATGCTCCTCAACAACAAAGAGTTAAACATGCTACTAAACGCCACAGGAAACCTTCCCAGTTCTCTTTTCCTGCCCCTTCCCGCTAGCCTGGCTGGAGGCTGATATTAATGCAAGAATGCTGACAAGTCGCAGGCCTACATAAACAAACTGGGACATTCTTGAAGTCTTGCATCTATGGCAGAAAAGCTTGCCTAATCCCCCAAAGTAAGTAAAAATAATCATGGGTTTAGAGAAACAGCACATCCCTTCCCATATGGTTACATACTGGTGCAAAAATGCATATCCCACTTCCGGTTTTTCTGATGGAAGCAGAGCCTGTCCCAATAACTATTTTTAAACAACTCATTTGGCTTTACAGACAACAATGCCTCCTGGAGTAAGGCTATGTAGAGTTTCAGATACCACTTACAGAGGTTATGCAATAGCTGTCAAGAAATTTCAGAGGAAGAAAAATATTTGGTATCTAGGTTAGGTTAATATCACATTTCCTGTCTTCTAAATCTCCTTGGAAACTATTATTTGACCCAAATGAGTCAGATAATTTCTTAAAGTGGCTCCAGCTGCAAATATGAACATCCACATTGTTCTAGCTATTTGCAGGCTCAGCATTGGCGAGTGCAAACCCCCAGCTGAGGGAAAGCCCTGGGTCAGGGCCCAGGCAATGCCTCTGAGCAGGAAAAGCACAGAGGAATCCCCGCAGCAGGGTGCCAGATGGGTGCACGCCTGTGTGAAGGGCCCAAGGGACGCAGGACAGTGTATTCTGTGACCCCACAATGACCAGAACCCCTGGCTCTCTACCCAGCCACTACCAGGCACCCCTACCCTTTCTCTTGTCCCCAGGACTTTTTCTTCATTTACTGTACTTGGTATCACAAACAGCCTCAGGCAGCTACCGCTCTCATTTCTGGTCACCCAGGACATCAATGAACAGCAGCAGCTCAGCTGCAAGGTCACAGCTTAGCTAGTCCCCTGCCCTGACACAATGCACAGATAACCCATTTTGACTAGATGCAAAATAAAATCTTTCCCATTCTATCCAACAATTGCTCCTGTTATCACAGGACAGCATCTATTAAAGAGCAATTAAAGTGCTCCATTAGAGGAAATAAAGACCTTGGTGCTCAAGTAAAGAATGAATTACATATTTCTTGGTCATTACTATGATGCTCATATTTACAGCAGGAAGAGTTAAATATCTATAGGCAAGACACATTACCAGATAAAAACAGTCAAGTTCCTCTTTAAAAACACATGTATACAATATGTACAGTGTTGAGGAAAATGAAAACCCAAAAATCCTGGTACTAATGAAGTTTCTGAGCCCCAAGCAAACCTACTCTAACTTACTGATTCAGTGTTTACATTTACACACTGGGGCTCAACACTTATGCCCAAAATGCTATCACTGCTCAAAAATGTCTCTGGAAGCCTTATTCTAGAATCATCTTTGGATCTGGGACAGTTTGATTAACTGATTGAGGCTGGCATATAATGGTTTGATTGTAGCTCACTGTGACCTCAAACTCCTGGGCTCAAGCAATCCCCCTGGCTCCTGAGTAGTGAGGACTGTAACCACATGCCATGATGCCTAGCTCATTTTTTTATTCTTGTAGAGCTGGGGTCTTTTTTTTTTTTTTTTTTTTTTTTTGAAAAAGCCTCAAGCTGTCACCCTGGATAGAGTACCGTGGCATCCACAGCTCACAGCAACCTTCAATTCCTAGGCTCAAGTGAGTCTCCTGCCTCTGCCTCCCAAGTAGCTGGGACTACAGGCACCCGCCACAACGCCCAGCCATTTTTTGGTTGCAGCCGTCATTGTTGTTTGGCGGGCCCGGGCTGGATTGGAACCCACCAGCTCAGGTGTACATGGCTGGCACCTTAGCCCGTTGAGCCACAGGCGCCAAGCCAAGAGCTGGGGTCTTGCTATGCTGCCCAGGCTGGTTTCCAGTTCCTGATCTCTAGAGATCCTCCCTTCTCGGCCTCCCAACGTGCTGGGATTACAGGTGTGAGCCACTGTACCCAGCTAGAAGAGTTTTAACTTTTTAAAATTTCTTTTGAGATTGAACATAATATTTAAGTATTTGAAATTGAGATTGATGATTAGGATAGCTGATCTTGAGAAGGAACGTGAATAAAATCTTGGACCTGAGGTTAACATGTGAGTTGTATACCAGGAAGTTTTAAGGATTAACAGCTTCCCTCAACTCAATTCAAACAGCAACTCACAATGAAGAATCAAAGTTACTTGGCTTTGTAAATGAGGTCTGTATAACCTCAGCCATTGTCATTTGTGTTTTAGGAGCTAATAACACTTTTGCCAAAAGCCATCAAAATACAGGAAACCCCATTATTAATTAGCACATCCCTCTTCCAGGCCTAACCTTTCACAGGATCCTTCCTTAGCCCTCCACAGGAAGATAGGACTGGACGAAGGTTCCTACTGGAAGAGACCTGAGCAAACGTGATTTGCTTCAAGTTAAACATATTGCCAAGGCCTCATGGCTTGTCACTGGCAGAATCCAAATTGCAACATGGATCTTCTAAATCCTGACTAGCTTCTTGTGCAAAGTAACATTGACTCTTGGTTTTCATTCAAATCTGTGAGAATATGGGGATCATGTCAAAAAATCCCAATCTGCTTAGGGACTAGGAGAGTGGGGAAGATGCTTATTCCAGACTCCTTTTGCTTTTCAATGCCTTCTTATTTTGTGATTAAAACAAACTGAAAGACACATCTCCCTGGCTCTCTTGCAGCTGGTATCTGGATGTGGTTTAGTTTCTGCCAAGGAGATGCAGCCACATAAGACCTGGAAGCAGGGAGGGAGCAGCATAGGCAGAAGCCACACTCAAGTACAAGGGCTCTTCTTACAAGCAATGGTGAAGGCAGACGCCCCACTGTGATCAGATGATTAGTTATCTGGGGCAGATCTGGTGGAGGTTCTAGAGATCTCCCCCCAGCATCATGGACACCAAGCAGTAAAAAGTCACGATGGCAAGGGTCTCTGCCAAGACTCTTCTGTGGGGTGGCTGGGCCTTTCTCTAGCTTGCTCTTCCTGGTGGGAAAGCCTGATTCCAGGACTTTACTGGGGAATGTGCCATACACTGCCTTATTCCCTCTAACAAATCCCTTTTCTGCTCACACTAGCTGAGATCAATCTTATTGTCTTGATTGTAACCTCAAGGAAAATTTCTCAGAGGACAAGAACATCATTATCTTTTAGGAGCTAGAAGATCAAATTCCACAAATAGAGAACTCCAAAAATATTTAATCTTTGAATTTACCTGGGATGGATCCTCCTCTTTCCTCATCCATTTATATCCCCACAGAACCCCAAGATGTACCTGTCATCTTTATTTATCTGGTCTCCAAACCCCACGGTGTCAACGATGGTTAACTTCAGCCGGACGTTGCTTTCCTGAAGCTCGTAACTTCTGGCTTTTAACCGGACACCTGGTTCATTGTGAGTAGCTGGGTCACTTTCGAATTTGGTGTTGAACAAAGTATCCATTAACGTAGATTTGCCAATGCCTGTCTCACCTACATAACCCCAAAGGAAAAATCAGAGAATGGGTCAATCTCTCAGACATCAGTTCAAATCATCAGTATTTTTTTTCATTAACCATATCTGTAAAGTTAAAATAAAAAGTATCACCAGAAATCCCACCGTGAAAAGGTAATTAGTTTTTTCTATGCATGATCCATGGAATACATAGACATGCCTCAATAAATGTCAGAAACTATTTAGCAGAATAGATCTTGAATTTACAGGTTCAGATGTCCTTCTTTACTTCTGGATAGAAAAATAGTACCTATATGTTTGTGGTCAGTTTGTATATTACAACGACACAGACAGAATCTCGTCCTTTTGCAAATGTAAAACTATATTACTTACGGGGGGGGGGGAAAGAAAACTATCAGAAGAATGTATTTTACTTGGGGGAAGAAAGACTGGTCCCATTTATGTTACTATGTTGTCCAAAGAGTTACATTGTTCAAATCATGTTGTCCAAAGAATTACATTGTTCAAATCAGGGCTCCTTATAGAGTGCTTCCTGTGTGTCAGGCCCTATAGCAAGAGCTCCCAGCACATTTAAACCCTACTGCTATCCCCACGTTGGTGCCATTGCTTGCCAACACAACTCACAAGCGAAGTAGGATGGAGTCTTTCTGGATTTGAACTTGGTCTGATTAGAAAAGCCTTCTGTGGTTTCCTGCTAGCTACAATGATTCGTTTATAGGATAAATGATGTTCAAGTATATTTGCCTTACTCTTTAACCTTTCCCATTGTGTCCCTGATACAGCTAATATCACAGAATTTCCTCTTTACGCAGCCTTCATTTGGCCAGTATTTTTCCATTACCTACCACCTACCAAGTTTTGTGGCAAATCCCAGGAATGCAACAATGAACTGGCCTGATCCAGGGTTCTTCCATATCTTAGAGTCTGGTCTAGACCACAGCGGAGTACCAAGACTCTAACTTATTATTACAGGAACAATATTCTAAGTGTCTGCCATCATCAGTCTCTCCCATGAGCAAGACCACACTTCACACCCTGTAATCTTGCCAGTTGACCACAAGTTACTAGACCAGGGATGGGTCTCTGACCCGAAGGCAACCATGGGGGCCTGATCGTGTTACTGTGAGACAGAGCCCCATGCTGGAGGGTAGCCTGTCTGCCTAATCAGCAGTTCTCCAAGAGCGGGAATGAAAGATACACAATCTGCAATCTGTGATGGGATGAAAAAGAAAAGGAATATAACGAGGAGTAGACTGGCTGGGGAATGAGGCAGCAAGGCTGTGAGGGGACGGAGCCACACCATGGACAGACTGTCCGCTGAGAACACAGAGGAGGAACAGGGAGACACGGCAGGGTGCTGGACACACACCTCTTACCTCAATGCCCAAGTGCTTATGTGACAAGCACAGGTACAGGGATGACATGGTGAACAAAAACAGACAACAGATGCTGCTGGAACTTCTGTAACATCCTGAATGTCATTCCAGATCTCTGAGGTCTAGCTGTGTAGCAGTTGAGACTATTTCCTGTCTTCCTTACTTTCTGACTATTCTTGCAAAAAAGCCATCCATAAAAGTAATACAAAGCAGTCTCTGTTCACTAACGTAATAGAATTTAACAAGTTCAGGCTGGGCACGGTGGCTCACACTGGAATCCCAGCACTCTGGGAGGCTGAGACGGGAGGAGCCCTTGAGCTCAGGAGTTGGAGACCAGCCTGAGCAAGAGTGAGACCCCCATCTCTACTAAAAACAGAAAAATGAGCCAGGTGTTGTGGCAGGGGCCTGCAATCCCAGCTGAGGCAGGAGGCTGTGGCAGGAGGATCGCTTGAGCCCAGAGGTTTTAGGTTGCTGTGAGCCAGGCTAACCCCACAGCACCCTATTGAGGGTGACAGAGACCAACTTAAAAACAAAAATTAACAAGCTCACACTTCCGATTCATGGCTTAACAAATTAACTTTGAGTAAAACAAAGTTGCAACATAATGGATAAAAAATAGGGTGCTCTGATCCCATACTGAAAGTACTTGAGTCATTTTAAGTAAGTATGTGTTACATGTGTAATGTTCCCAAGTGCAGCCAACTTCTTGTTGGGATTTACATATTTTGGGGATGTGGACAAAGGACAGAAGCAGAACCACCTTATAAATGCCTCTTCGTCATGTCAAAGCTCTGTCAGCAGAAAGGGACACATTTAACTTTCCTCTCTTTCCCTGAGAACAGCAATAAAGACTCCCCTGTACCTGGCAAGAATTCTAGGTTACCTGAACCATCGGCAATTGCCATCTCATTTTACTAGGGTCAGAATTACCTAAGCATGTGCGAAACAGGAATACCACTTTTTTTTAAAAGCATGGTAATTTTAATCATCATTTACACTAAGGTGGAAACGATGAACAATTAGCATTCCAGGCCGTACTTTCAGCACAGAGTTAATCAATGGGTTGAAAACCACTGTTCCTCTCAATTTCAAAGTGCTTTGCTTTCCATTTCCAAGCTCTGTGCTTTTAGGAGCTGTAATTAGACACAGCAACTCCAGCAGCACTCTGATTCACCCAAAGCAGTTCAGAGGGAAATGACAGCTTTTGGAATAAAAAGAATGATGGAAAGGATTTTCAATGCATCAGCTTTTGCAAAGTCTCTCTAACCTTTGAAAGCAGGGCCCTGCCTACACTTTGGAGGGCTCATGAGAGCAAAACTTTCTAACTGGGTGACTGAAAGCCTACCAAGCATTGGTTTCAGTTCAAACCAAACAACTGTAACAATATTCTCAGAAAATCTATGACTAACACTACTACTTTTGATGTATCTCAAAACTCCCTCGCAGAGTGCCTGGCTCATAGCCGGCATTTGTTAAAAGTTAATTAAACAGAAAAACGATCATAATGGTGATTTATACTGAAGCTTGCCACTTGGGTAGACTTCCGAGTTTGTTTATTCCCTGGTGAAGCCGTCTGCCCAGGTCCTGTGGTAACTGGAGTCTGCTCTGGAGGCGCAGTCTGCGGCTTCCTTTCTGCAGCTCCCGCCCGTGCTGGTGAACCTGACGCCCACGTCACCGGGGAAAGCACACTTGCCTCTGCCCCTCATCTCAGACTTGTGTAATCCACAAGCTCGAAGGTGGATGGGGGGAGGGGGGGGGGAAAAGCCAGGACTACAGTATCAATCAGAAAGTAACTGCAGACTGAACGAGTCGTTGGCTTGTGATTCAGCATCTCTGATTCTAACCGCCAAGACTGGCTACTGAGATAAGCAATGGTGAAGGGCACCTGCCACCTTTGAATATCCCGGATCTGATATTGTCGGATGGAGCCCAGGTACTCAGAGAGCTGCCAACCTAAGCTGTGCTGGTACAACTCCTCACAGAGTCACCTTTGATGAAACACACTTTGGTGTAACGCCAGCCTGCATGGAGGCCTCGAAAGAAGAATGTGTAGCACCGACGACACACCAACTCATTGCAGCAACTGAGGATGTCCAGGAACCAGACCATTATGTCCACCACTCACCACATCTCTTTTCTGAAAAATCCACGGGAGACATTTTTACAGACTTTTGTTGTTTCACCTGCAGCATCTATTTTGTTTTATTTTATAGGTACTAGAAATCTGTCATATTAATTTTAACTTGTGTTTAGCATATAACATGTACTCTCTAAATATCTGTTGAATGATCACTGAATAAATTCTCTCCATGTTCTGACCAGCAAGCTGGGAGACAGATGTATTGCCTCATCCGTTACTTATTCTGGGTTAGCCTGATGGCAGGCTTTAAGTTCTGACTCTGTTCCTGGCTTTACCTTATCTCCTGGGTCAGTTTTATCTTTATTAACTTTGCCTCGTAAGCCACTTCATACCCCCTTTCGGAGGGAAAAAGTGGGATAAAAATGTTTTAAGATGTGATGGTAAAATTTCACAATTTATTTATTTTTATTTTTATTTATTCTTTTTGAGACAGAGCCTCAGCTGTCACCCTGAATAGAGTGCCTTGGCATCACAGCTCACAGCAACCTCCTGGGCTCAAGCGAGTCTCTTGCCTCCGCCTCCCAAGTAGCTGGGACTGCAGGCACCCGCCACAACGCCCAGCCATTTTTTTTTTTTGGTTGCAGCCATCATTGTTGTTTGGCGGGCCCGGGCTGGATTTGAACCCGCCAGCTCAGGTGTATGTGGCTGGCGCCTTAGCCCACTGAGCCACAGGCGCCGAGCCAAATTTCACAATTTATGTTGACCCTCAAGGAGTGGCTAAAAATGGCCTTTACCTTACCTGTTTTTCATTCCTTTTCCCTCTTCTCTCATCCCCTCAAAACAATTAAGGCTAAATTATTCAAAAAAAAAAACAGTCTATTTTCACAATACTTCGACTCTGCTATTGAGCTAAGTCCTCTTTAAAAGCAGAGACATCACAGCCTTCGTTCGTCTTTGTATCCCCACAAAGAAATACACACAGCGGGATCAATGCTGAAGCTCCTCATGGACTTGGCATCATTTTGGAAAATGAATAAGATACATAAATTTAAAATTTTAAAGTCTGAACACTAATTTAGATTCTCTGGAAAAATACAGCATGAGTAAAACATAAAAGGCTTTATTGAAACTGAAGCTTCGTGAGTGGTTTAGAGTGTTGCAGGCAAGATGGACAGTGGGGATTATGAACTCCTGGGCATTCTGTGATCTGACTCAGCCTCAGGATTCTCTTTGCACTAGAGAGAAAACCACTCTTCCTCTCTAGACCAGTGTTTGTCAACCCTTTCATCTCACAGCACACTTGGACCTATGGTTAAACTTCCACGGCACAATTAAATTATGTTGATCAAAACAAAGAGTAAAAAAAAAAGAATATACTTACTGTGCTTTGAACTTCTTTCAAAAGTAATTTAATTAATGATCTTTAAAAATCTTCCAGAATAGCTAAGAACCTCTCACGGCACACCAGTGTGCCACGGCATGCTGGCTGAAAATCTCCGCTGTAGGTATATTTATTCCCAGGACCAAGAGAGACGGGTTTCAGGGTCTATGCAACTGTATGAAGCTCCTGACAGGATCATTTTCTGCCCTGATTTCTTTCCTGTTTGCAACCTACAGACTCTTGCCACAAAACAAAATCATAATTCTAAGACCTTTTGGCTAAAAGTTTTCCTTCCTGAGATGACAACTTTTCTTCAAATCCTCAATTCTCTTTTATATTTATCACAAGAAAATAAAATCATGCTATAAATATGACATGTGTGCACACCGTGTAAAACATACCAGTGGGCAATAGGATGACACAGGGGAAATGACCGTGGATGCTCCTAAGTTACATGTGTCACCTCCCAAAGAGCCAAGGTTGGCCTCCAAAGGGTGACAGAAGGAACCTGGGGCGTCGGACGTGTTGGCAACACACGACTCGCAGGACTGACGTACAGTGAGGAAAGAAACGTGGGAGACGAGCAGAGGGGTCTCACTCGGAACACAGCAGGACAAGAAGCACCGGTGTGACTGGGAGGCTGTTTGCACCCACCCAGCGTGTCTCCCCCAAGCCCAGTCTCCCTGATGATATCTGTGCTCCGCGAAGTATTCTAGAGCGTGCTGGCCCCTCTCCCACCCAGGCTGGGCCCGTGAGCCGGTCCTGGTCTTCAGGGAGACCCAGGGCCTGTCCAGTGAGACAGTCAGGGCTGGCTCAGTCCTTCCCCGGGGCTGCTGAGAGGCACCACTGGGGGAGTCGGGCTGCCTCTATGAGGACAAAGCCTGGGAAGCCAAGCAGAAGTGAGCAGGGTCAAGGGCAGGACAGAGCCCTGCAGCCAGCTGCACTCAATCACACAGCTCTCTCTGCCACTCTGCAATGTGTGTGAGGGGCTGGGGAGTCTTAACTGTGTTTAAACCAGATTTCTGAGATTCTCCTGGGAAAATTCCCTAACACAAGAGTGGTCGGAGAGCAGTACATTGATGCTGGCTTTGAAGACGGAAGAAAGGTTCCAAGAGCCAAGGAATGCAGGCGGCCTCCAGAAGCTGGAAAGGGCCAGGAAATGCAGTATCCCCAGAGCTCCCTGGAGGAACACGGTCCTCCGGCCCCAGGTTGGACTCCTACCTACAGAGCTGGAAAGCAATACAGTGGGGCTGTTTTAGGACACCAAAAATAATTTCCTAATACAAAAGTGCAGGAAGTTTCTAAAAGAATCCCACTGTGTTATCTCTGTGAAATAAAAATGGGGCTGGGAGTTAAAAGGAGGAGTTTTAAAGTGTTTTAAAGAACAAGCAGGGCGGTGCCTGTGGCTCAGTGAGTAGGGCACTGGCCCCATATACAGAGGGTGGTGAGTTCAAACCCAGCCTCGGCCAAACTGCAACAAAAAAATAGCCAGGCGTTGTGGCGGGCGCCTGTAGTCCCAGCCACTTGGGAGGCTGAGGCAAGAGAATCACCTAAACCCAAGAGCTGAAGGTTGCTGTGAGCTGTGATGCCGCAGCACTCTACTGAGGGTGACAAAGTGAAACTCCGTCTCTTAAAAAAAAAAGAGCAAGCATATATTAATTACTTTGAACAACTACTTTTAGACATGTGTAAAACAGAACCAGAACAAACATGTAAGAATCACAGCCATTCTCACCCAGTGGAGCCAGTCAGAAAAGCAGTTGCTTTGCTGTCACTCACATGGAGTGGCTGTGAGGAACCCCCACCCAGCGTGGGAACTCACTGGGGAGCCCCTGCTGCCCACCAGGCATCCAGCTAAGCCAGGACCCAACTGGAAGGCCCCATTGTGCAGGAGCCAGGCCATGGCTCACAGATAGAATCTGAAGCGGATTTTGGAGACAGGGCTGGGGAGGCACAGAAAAAAAGCCAGAATAGTAATTGGCCCAGGATTACAATTTCACATACTTTTCAATTGCAAACCAACAAATTGCCAACAAATCGCTATGCTAATGATGAGCCGCCCTGCTCTGCAACCGGGCACTTCCCCAAAGAGAAAAGACCACTCATTCATGCTGCTCTGTAGAATTAGCTCCCAGGCAGCAGGCCCCTGCGGAATATTAAACGTAGGGGAAAGGGGCCAGCGTGAGGGCTGCTGCTTTAGTCAGGATTCTCCCCCGTCCTTCTCCTACCAGAGCTTAAGACATCGTGCCAGGGGGCAAGCTGCTCTAGTGGGCCCGCCAAGCATGGCTTCCTATTAATAAGCACCCAGCACGAAAAAAAAATAAAAAAAAAATAAGCACCCAGCACAGAGGCTACGTGCAAAACAGTCCCGAGAAGCATTTCCAAAAGGAAAACACATGCCCTCCCACTGCCATAACCAAGAGGCGGCTCTCATGCTGAACCCACACCATTCTGAGTGCACTTCCTGAAGTCAGTCTGACACATTCCGTCAAGGGGAAGGATGGTCTGCTCGGTTAAGGACAGAATTTCTCTGGTCTGTCTCAAAGGGAAATCTCAGAAAGATATGCCCAGAGGACAACAGCACCAAAACAAGGCAGCCCCACCACTGCCCTGCTGCTCAGCCATTTACCAGGCATGACAGGGAGGGTGAAGGGAGGGACAGCCACCTCTGTCAAAAGGACAGTTCTCCCTGAAACGGGAGATTTGTGCATTGATTTTCTTCCTCTCCCCCCTTCTTTTCCATCTTCCTCTTCCTAGTTTAAAAACAATGTGTCTAGAGAAATAAAGAATACCAAGGCAGAGGTCTACACTGAAGTAGAATGTTTAAGGGACACAGGTAACAGATTCTGAGGATACGACTCCAACAGACCTCTTTGTCCTTTTGCATCTATCAGGAGTTAGCTAAGGTCAACTGTAGACCCAACTTAAGACAGAGCTTAACTCAATAATTTAAGCAGAAAATTTACTTCACATTTTAAATTGTCTTTGGCACCAAAAGCAAAAGATTTTGACATTATACATTTATTAAAGAAGTTACAGTAGCCACAATCATACGAGGGACATCACTCAACAAATGGAATCAATGTAACCTGGTTCTTTGTACCCTCAATGAATCCTCAACAATAAAAAAAAAAAAAAAGTTAGAGTAGCTTTAGATTTCACTTGTTTTAGGCAGCACATCTTTAAGAAGACTTCAGGGGAGATTACCATTGCAGTATAATGAAAAACGCCATAAACAAATTCTTGAAAGGCTTCTAAGCATTCTTATCATGTATATCTAAGCTCCTTCTACAACTTCTACCCTCTAGTTAGGGTCTAGGGACCTCCTCTCACCAAAAACAAAGCAAGTGTTTTGCAGGTAATAACATTAAACTGACAAGTTGCTTGACTGTGTAACAGAAAAAATAATAATTTCAGTAACACCACAAAATTTACAAAGCATTTACCCAAATGCATGTACAATTCTCAGTCTTTATCAGTAAGTGACATGTGTACAGCAGAGATTCTACCTTGTTTCACCAATAAGAAAGGGAGTGAAATACAATTCTTTCACTGAAACTTGCCCCTCATACAGTCACCTGCCAATATCTGAACCTCCCAGTCCCTGCTGGGCAGCAGTGGGGGAATCACTTACCAACACACAGGATGTTGAAGCAGAACCCTTGAGAAGTAGACTTGTTGACCAGCTGGTCAGGGAGACTGTCAAATCCAACATGGCCAGACAGGGACAAGTTCCGAAGCTCTTCACTCTGCAGTTTCAGAGGGAAAACATTTGAGATTCTGTGACTGTGCCAGCTAGGGCCGCGCGTTACCCTTGCCTTTTTCCTCCCTATCCTTCTGATGTACGTGGAGAAAGGAGGTTCCCTGAGCACCTACAGCCTCCTTGGGGGCTACACGGCTGAGGGCACCTCGAAGTCATTCTTCCCACTCTTTCTACAAAATCACGATCTCTCAGAGCAGACCCCACCCGGTCTTGGTCCACGGAAATCCAATCTTCTAGAGGTAGCTATTTCAGATATGCATTAAGTGACCTTAAAAAATAAAAAACATTTCCGACCATTCTAATGGCTTCTATTACTCAAGAAAAACTTTCAAGGCCAGGCGTGGTAGCTCATGCCTGTAATCCCAGCACTCTGGGGGGCCAAGGTGGATGGATCACCTGAGCTCAGAAGTTCGAGACCAGCCTGAGCAATAGTGAGGCCCTGTCTCTACTAGAAATAGAAAAAACAGCCAGGCATAGAGGCAGGGATGATAGTCCCAGCTACTCAGGAGGCTAAGGCAGGAGGATCGCTCAAGTAAGAGTTGGAGGTTGCTGTGAGCTGTAATGCCCTGGCACTACACCCAGGGCAACAGAGTGAGATGCTATCTTAAAAAAAAAAAAAAGAAAGAAAGAAAGAAAAGAAAAGAAAAGTTTCAATTTACTTTCAACTCATAGTAAATAATATGATACTCTTTCATATACATAAAAGAGCTCTGAAAAGCTCACAGTGAAAGATACATACTCATCATAATTACTATGAAAATGCTGTAACCACCATAAATGCAACATACGTAAAATTTCTTAGCACATAAGCAGGTTCCAGCCCCTGCATTAGCTGAACAGGAGAAACCTTTGTCCCCGCTCCCCCACGCAGCTCCTAGCACCAGCTTGCCCTTGTTGGGCCTGCGCACAGTTTACTGAGGGAGACTGGGCGTTGGTGCACCCCACGGGAGAGGGGGCCAAGCTGTGAAACTCCTTGGGAAGTGACGCCAGCTGCGTTCAGCCTTCCAGTGCAGCAGCACGCTCAGCCGGCCGTCACCAGGCTCGGACAGCCTTCTCCATGCAGACAAGGCTCCCGGTGCTATGGCTGTGTTGCCAATGAACGTTACGCTCAAAACGCTAAAGTTTAGGCAAGAAAATGAGCCTCAAATTTCCATTTTTAAATTTAAAAAATGCACAGGATCATTCAGTCAATATTTTTAGAAGATTGGTTTTCATCATCCTATTTTTCATGTCATAAAATCACGAGGGCAAGTTCTATTAACAAACAATCAAGGACTAAAACCCCATTTTCAATTTTCTGTGGTCACTAACTACCTATCCGCAGAAATGGGGCTCCATAAATATAGGAATTTTCATGGATTTTAATGGTTTTATGAACAACGGAATATCTAAAGTCAAACCGGCCCTAAATTCGGAGAAATAGGATAAACCCAACACTCTGCCTGAATACCATGGTGGCAGCTGCCGATTTGAGGTCAATGGGACAGAGAACAGATGTCTCGTCTATGAATAGCTTCCTTGAAACCTGCCAACAGCTAATATGCGACTCAAGAGCAGACGCTTATGCTCCAACAGGATGGCGCGGTAGACAGCACCCCAGCCGTCCTGGGCGGGAGGCAAGCCCCCACCCCTACAACACCGTGCTCCCTCTGGCCCAGTTCCAGAGCCTGCCCCTTCCTCCTTAGATACCTCAAAGTTTCAGACAGCAGGTATTTTTAGGGTGTTTACCACATCCGCCAAGAGTAAGGGGGGTGAAGCTCTGAAATGGGTGCTGGGTTATATTTAGAACTTTCCATCACAGCTGTGCGGTGGCTGCTGGGTGTCAGGCTTGGAGAAGCCTCGGCCCCAGCCCTCCCCTCTGCTGCTGTGACTCCAAATGCGACCCTCGGAACAGCGGGCGGGCGAGGAGACATGCCAAGGAAGAACCCCCATCCTCCATCCACCCCCTCTTCTCCACAACAATAATTCCCTTCATTTTGTGGGGGTGGGGGTGGTTTATTGCTCTGGATTCTGGGTTGTTGGGTTTTTAGATACCAGGTACCCACCCAGGAGCCAATCCCGGGAGAGAATTGGAGTTAGTAATTATAGCCTCATCCCAGAACCCAAAGCTCGGCATCTCATATTCTCACCATTTCCAAAACACGAGAAACCACCCACACACCCACCGGGTATTTTTGTCCCCATTGAAAACCACATATGAAATGAAAGGTTATGAAACCGTTTGGTCTTGACATTTTTGAAATTTAAAGTTTTATCTTTAGAGTCTGTCTTTTAACTTTGTAATATAAAATATGCACATTTTGTAACATAGGTTTTTTTCTAAATTTCCTAATTTGAGCCTAATTCTCTGTTCAGTATTAAAGGAAGCTGGAAAGTCACTGCCCATCAGTACGTGATAAGGGAAAGGGAAATAAAAGTTCCCGCTTTGGTTCAGGAACAGGCTAAACAGTAGGGGGGCACTGGAGGCAATGCGGAGAGCAGAGAGCAGCTCTTCACGGCTCTGAAGTGAGTTCCCACCTGCCAGCAGTTTATGATACATCACTGTCCAAGGAATACGGCGGTCTCCTGAGCCCCGACAGGCCCATCTCAGGGAAGTGCATATATTCCCATGTCATTAACACTATCACACCTCTGGAAATGGCTCTCGGAACTTTATCTCCCATACTGAACTCTGCTCGGCAGTTCTCCTGGATTGGCCTATCTGTACTTCAAACTCATGTTCACGAAAATGAAACCATATTCTCTATCCCAAACTTGCCCCTTTCTCCAGAGTTCCCTATTTCTCTTAATGGTATTCACCTGTGTTTGAAACCACCTCTCCACCACCATCGATTCTGAAGTCTTTTTTTTTTTTTTTTTTTTTTTAAGACAAAGCCTCAAGCTGTCACCCTGGATGGAGTGCTGTGGCATACAGCTCACAGCAACCTCCAATTCCTGGGCTCAAGTGAGTCTCCTGCCTCCACCTCCCAAGTAGCTGGGACTACAGGCGCCCACCACAATATCCAGCCATTTTTTTTTTTTGGTTGCAGCCATCATAGTTGTTTGGCGGGCCTGGGCTGGATTCGAACCGGCCAGCTCAGATGTATGCAACTGGCGCCTTAGCCCGTTGAGCCACAGGGGCCAAGCCGATTCTGAAGTCTTATCTGTGCAGACCCTCTCTATCTCTGCTCCTCATAATTCAGCTGCTTCCCAGCTGGCCTCCCTGACTTGGTCCCAACCCTCTCTAATACCTCCTCCGTCTACCTCCCTGCCAAAGGGATCTTACTCAAAGGTCCTCAGTCCAAACTCCTCAGCTTGCCCTTGCAGGGCCCCGGGTGCTGCTCCCAAATCTCCAGACCTCCTACATGGATCTCCTTACGGTGCAGTCCACAGAATCACCCCCTACTCCTGAGGCGAACCCAGGTTCCTTCCACCAGCTTCTCACATGATTTCCTCCATCAGAAAGCGGCTCTATCCAATGTTTGATGCCCAGACCTTCTGGTTCCCAAATAAATTCCACCTCCATCATTGCTCTTTATTAGGAAATCTTGGGGAACATTTCAGGAAACATTCCTCTTATCCATAGGAGGGAAATGCTGATTGAATAAAGGCAGCTCAAGCTATCATTAAATAATTCTGTGATCATCATAACCGCTAACATTTATTGACCATTCCCATTGCTCCAGAAAAGTCCTAAACATAAGTGAACTAATTTATTTAACAGTTCTATGAAGTAGTTACCATCATTACCCAACCTCGACTTATAGATGGGAAAATAGAGGCACAGAAGCTTAGTAATTTGCTCAAGGTCACACAGCTGAACTTTGAACCAGGCAGTCGGGTTCCAGAGTCCTCACACAGTCGCTGCTCTCTGCTCATGCTTTAGCAAGCTCCCAGGCAGCCTCAGACAGTGCAGTGATTTCAGCTGCTGTAAAAATCCAATACATTAAAATAGAAGGAAAAAAATATCCTCAAAAATCACAATTCTTTGGCAACCATAAAAGGTGGAAATTGAGAATCAGAATTGGCAATGCTGAGACCAGACTGATTTTTGCAGCTCTGGCACATGAAACCCACAATATAAGGCTTAGTTTTAACCATTTTTGGAAGGAAAGTGCCAACATGGAGCCACTAAGTAAATAACTATAAGACCTTAATTGATTTAGCCCTTCATTTGCCAATCTAGTGAGGATTTGTAATTAGATGATTTCTAGAGACCACTCCATCTTGAAATGGGTTATAACTAACCTTGATGGCTTAAAATAAAATCACCAGTTTTTCATCTGATTTCACTTTTTTTTTTTTTTGAGCACCTCCTCTTGGATACAATTATTTATTTGTTTGTTCAAAATACTCACTACTCAAGGCACTAAGAAAGCCAAGATATGTTACTTTTATTATTCATTGATAAACACTGTCCGTGCCCTTTATGTGCCCTTAACAGGTCCGTGTAACAGTAGGTGTGGGGAAAATGTAACAGTAGGAACAAAAGTGATAAACAGTATGAATGACTATGGGAAGGCATGGGGGGCAAGAGGCACCTTTTAGGAAGGCTGGAGTTCCCCAAATCTTTGCCCAGCTTCCTGCAGCCTTCTAGAGAAACACTGTCTGTACCCAAAGGGTCACCTTGTTAGGAACGTATATGCTGAAGTTTATAACTAGCAAGTGTTTCAAAAGACTCCCAGCTGACTTCATTATTGAGATAATTATAAAACAAATTACATAAGAATGTGTGCCACCACCTACATTCTGAAGGCTGCTGGAAAATATGTTCCACAATTCCAAATCTTGCTTAACCAGAGCAGGACAGCAGAAGGCTTGGAGCCAGACGGGCATGGCCTTGAATCCCAGCTTCTCCGTCTCCTTGTTTTAATCTGTTCCACCATCAGTAAAAAACAAGCACTTGGCAGGGCTGTTGGGAGGAGCTCAGAAGGTATGTATGAGAATGCTGAGCATGGAATGGGCCTCAGAAACCTGGGCTTCCTTTCCCCTGATTAGTAGGGAAGAGGCAATATAATTCAAAAATCTGAAATAAACTAGTTGCTCTCTTATTGCTGCTGGACACTCCAGGAGTAGCCGCTGACCCGGAAAGCTCCTGGAGTAACCAAGAAAGTAAAATCACAAAGGTAAGAAAAGTGAATAAAAAGAGAGTATAAGAGAGAATGAGGGTACCAGCAAGAAGAAAATTCATCCCCAAAGAGGAAACTCGACTTACAAACTCAGAGGAAAAGCTACAGAATCACGTTCCTGTTTGCAGAGTGGCAGTTAATGAGAATCAACACCCGCCGGGCTGGAAGGCATCCTGGAATCCCCATCTCCACCTTGGCTTCTGCAGGCACAAGGCACTTAGTGACCAGGATGCATTCTGAGAAATGTGTCATTAGGCGATTTCGGTCAATGTGTGAACATCAGGGAGTGTCCTTACAAACCTAGGTGGTGCAGCCTAGTACCCCGAGACCTTATGGAGGGCCTACCGTTCCCCGGCCAGACCTGCTCGGTCTGTGACTGTGCTGAATACTGCAGGCCACCGAAACACAGTGGTAGATATTTGTGTGTCTTAGCATATTAGACAGAGAAAAGATACAGTAAAAGCATGGTCTGGGACCCTTATGCGACCACCACCACAAATGTGGTCCATTGACCAAAATGTGCTAAGGCAGTGCAGGGCTGTAATTTAATCCAGCTCAGGGGCTACTGGAATTAACAAACTGGCTGTGCCCAGATGAACTTTATCCACACTTAATCTGTAGCAACGTCCCCTCTCTTCACTTTTAAAACTGAAGGTTACAGTAGATGCGTCAGGCTGCCACAGCTTCTGATCCCTCTCAGCAGTGAAGAGAGGCAGCATGGTGCCAAGGCGATGCTTTAGTTATTTAATTCAAACAAAGATGTTTCAACTGGAAAGTAGGAATTTTTACCTTTAAAATCAGATATTACAATTTAAGTTTAGGAAGATTTCCCCTCTTTAAAATTAATTTTGTTTAAAAAATTTGAGTTAACTTATGTATTCAATTAGATAGCTAGAGATTTGTTTATAAGAAGTAGTGGTTACATTTTCTCAAAGCCTCCTTTTATTGATAATAGATTACATTGATCCAAGTCACATCATCCCTGAGCTCATGTTTCCTCACCTCTAAAGTGAACCGTTCTAACCAAATGACTCTAATCAAAGGCTCTGGTTCCAATGTTAATTCCAAGTTCTCTCAAATCTGAAAATCAGAGATACATAAATGCAATTCTGTCATTTTGTTTAAGGAAAACAAAATGCTCTTGGCAGCATTTTTTTTTGGCCAAACTAAAATGGCTCAATTTTTAAATGACCCATGAAAAGGAGTTTCTATTAGTTACCCTGGGAAACCCCAAACCTAATGGAAATCTGTGTACCTCTCTGCTTTCCAGGTAACCTTTTCATTTTTGCTTGTTTAACTGTAATAAGTATGGATTAACTAAGAAAAAAAGATAGGTAGTCACTCTTTACAGCCACCCTGCTTGAGAGCATTCTCCCTCTTTAGCTATATCTGCAGTCTTCTGCAAGATTTTTGAAAAGGGGATTTATATCCTCAAAATAAAATCTAGAAAATAACTCTTCTCTACAAGTTAGTCATCTGTTTTCAAGAATAAAAGTTAATCTTTATTCATGATTTCATTTATTCAATAAATATTTATTGAGCACCCATGTGTGCTGGAAAGCTAAGGGTAAGATGGTAATAAAACAAAGCAAGCCCAACTCCTCGGGGTAAAATGGCCATAAATGCATCAACATGAGCTGGCCGGAACACAGGATGCAACTTTAACTATGCAACTATTAGTACTTAGTTTTTGAGTGAATTCACCAGCCCATAGTTTGTAAAAACACATATTGGTCCAAAGCACTGCCGGGTATTAATTTCATAGATAGCTCCCATGTGCACTGAGGTGCAGGGATTATGTGTTCAGATGAAAACAGAAAGTCTTTCTGAGCAACACTGCGTGGTGGGAGAAGGTAGAAATGATTAAGACTCAAGTCTTAAGGAAATGAATTTAATTTTTCTTTGTTTTGTTTTGTTTTTTTTTTTGAGACCAAGTGATCTCACTCTGTCACCCCGTGTAGAGTGCTGTGACACCATAGCTCACAACAACTTTAAATTCCTGGGTTCCAGCGATCGCCTTGCCTTAGCCTCCCCAGTAGCTGGGACTAGAGGTGCCTGGCTAGTTATTTATTTATTTATTTATTTTTTAGTAGAGACAGGGTCTCGCTCTTGCTTTGAGCTAGTCTCAAACTCCTGAGCATAGGGGATCCACCTGCCTTGGCTTCCCAAAGTGCTAAGATTACAGGCATGAACCACAGCACTTGGCCAAGGGAATAAACTTTAAATGGAGCTGAGGTGGAACCACAGGGCAGCAGAGAGCAGAGACGTGCCTGGATCCCCACTGCACTGTGTTAGGAAGAATGCCCAGTTGGAAGACAGAAGAGCAGCATATCCTTTCCTCATCGTTCACAGTATCTTTTCTTGAGGTCTGGGTGCAGCAGCACATAGGCCACCCGGCCAGAGATGGGCCGAGAGGCGGACACTGCTCACGCGGAAGCCTGGGCTGACCAGCAGCCACCTCCTCATGGAGGTGAAATCCTCCCAAACTATTTGAGAAGTAAGATTTACCCAAGTACACTGGCTGGTCATTTCTATAAATGCAAACTCTCATCTGACTACATTCTAGATTAAATTGGTTTCATATTCTCTTTAAAAGAAAAGGTTGGTGAAAGACGGGAATTGCCCTTAGTTCCCAAGCAAAAGGGAAAGCGCAAGAATGCAAAGTGCTGGCCCAAACCGCAGCTGTGAAACCGCAAGGGGATGCTTCCCAGGGAGGCAGCTTCCACGACGGGAAGTGTCCGCGGCATCTCATTACAGGGAGGAGCACATTCTTTCAGGATGATTTGGGCAACATTTGCTACCCTGCTTGTCATCTATACCATGAAATTCTAGGGCTGGAGCCAAGAAAGCCCCCCAGGGAAATTGTCTCACATGAGTTGTAGGACAGAAAAAGCCCACAAAACGCCCAGGAGATGAGGGAGCATCAGGGGAAAACCACAAGGAAATGGGAGGAGTTGGCAACTTCCCCGTGCAGGTGCCCAGCTGAAGGCCGAGACAGAGAAGGTGTGACATCTGGGGCACCCCCAGTCGCAGAGAGAGGGAACCCAGACAGCCACCAGAAGATCAGAAAAGCACTTGATCAACACTGAAAACACCGCCCCCACATGCTATCTCTAAGTGACTTTCCACGTGCTATCTCTAACTTGCTCCAAAAGACTCCAGTAGAGAAACAAATTTTTCTTTTCTAGATCCTTGAAAAAAAATAATGCAGTATAGGGGTTTGGGGGGGGTGTGGCAGGATTTTAGGGAAATTTTACCTTCTAATTGTTATGTTTCTGTTACACTTGAATTATCACAAAAGAAAAAACACTGAACTTTTAGAGTACAAAATAAAAGCTTTTTTAAAATTGAAGAAACATAGTAACAATAAATGATAAAGATCTTTTCTTTAAGGAGGTAAGCCTGTAAATGTTGTTGTAGCTAACAGGTATGGGGTAGGATAAAATCCAAGTACCGAGTTCTAACAGCAGAATGGAGTCCTACTGAAAGTAATGAGAACAAAGACAAGACAGAACAGCGTAGGAGGAGGGAAGGGCACCTGGGCTGTTACTGTTTAGCTGTGTGACTGTGGCTAAGTCATTTAACTCTTCAGTTTTGTCAGCTTTAAAATCAACTATCTCTTAAGGCTACTGCAAGAATTAATTAGCATAAGTCTCCACCCTCAGCTCATTTTACACATTTTTCTTGGATGACCTCCCTCTTGCCCACGGTTTAGTGGGGAGCAGAGTCCCTGATCTTTTCCACAGCCCAGGCCCCTCCAGGTTCCCTCCCTTTACCCCACGGCCTGGACACCTCTAAGCCAACGTCCTCAGGGGAGCTCTTCCCAGCCCCACTCTCAGTTTAAATCTGTCCTTCCTCCCATTTTTGCAAAATGGTCAGAACCTACTTCAAGGTATGATAGAAGCCCCTAGAATAACATCTATTAGCATGCATCTGATAAAATCTGCCACGTTATTTATTCTCTTGCAGGAGAAGAAGGGCCAGTTGAATCACTGAACCCCCCTTATCCTCTGAACTGCCCAGAGAAGACTGGTTGAGGTTCTAAGTACCAGGTTGGCATCTGGGCCCAGAGGTAATACCCATCCTATGTTCACTGACCGTCCGCCACGCCTGTTTTGGCCAAACGTTTCCCACATTGCTCTCGTGATGGACATGACTGCAGCCAACTGGTTTCTCCTCCTGAGCCCCGAGAGCCAGGGACTCGGCCGGACCTCTTCTCCCGACACCACCCTCGGTAAACTTCACCCAATTTGTGTCCAGTGTGTTGCTTCATGGAGTCATATCCTCCGACTTTTTGTTTGCAGGTGTCAAAACAGCTACAGCAGCCACTTGGCTGCTTGTCCTTGTGCTCAGGGCAGGTGGCGAGAACACCGCGGGAGAACCGGGGCCCCGGGCCACCTTCCCCCTTGTGCTCGGGCCGCTTTGCAGGTGAGAACCGAAAGGCCACTGTGGTCCTCTCACCTGTGCCCAGCCCCTCTCTGTCCTCTCTACACCCCACCCTCACAGCACAGCAACTGCCCACGTTTCCCGAGACCTGCTGACTTGCCCAGGACTGGAGTTTCACCGCCCATCAGAAATTAGATTTCTCACATGCACGCTGGGAAAAAACCGTTTGAAAAGCAGCCCCAGAAACAGGTATGTGAAGGGACAGCACCTCAGTGGGGAGTGGCAGGGGCTTGGGGGCAGCATCCGCAAAAGCAGCCAAGTGGGCGGGCCAGGGGCCACACGAAGGGGGAGCGCTCTTTCCTCACAGATAGAATGTTTTTCTAGAAGTCTGTGTGAACTCTAGAGAGGTGAAACTGAACTGGATGCCAAGAATTAACAACAACAGAAAAGACATTTTTTTAAGCTTCCAAAAACCGCGATCCTCAGCGAGCTGGAGTGACTAATGCCCGGCACGGCCAGGCGAGCGTCACAAACTGCTGACCAGCTCCGAGGCTCATGTGTGGGAATGACAAGGTCCACGTGTGCATTCCAGGGACGCCTGCAAGTTGTGCAGCGCTCACAGGAAGACGGGTGGGAGGAGGCAGTGTGGCAGACAGGCCAGAGGGACTCCCAAAGGCCCCGACTGGGGACAGATGCGCAGCTGTGCCCGCCGGCCCACACCGCACAGGAGGGGAGCCCTTCCGCTGCCCAGGAAGGCCAACAAGCAAAAAGGTGGGGGCAGGGGTGTCACAACCCATTTCAAAGCCCTCTTGCTGTCCATGTGGGTCCCAAATAACTTAATTCTGCTTACGACATGTCCCCGCTCTTGTAGAGGGGGAAAAAAAAACCACCCAGCTGTCTCACAGCTGTTCATTTGGGTCTTTTTTGTCCCACCCTAACTTTGCCATGTGTCACATCTTTCAGGCAAGTTTTTTCACGACAAAGATGAGTAGGAGATCTAAGCGAGTGACCAGGCCCACACGAGCGGGAAGTTGTCTCCCCTGGTTTCTCCGTCCCCCCCAGTCCTCACAGTCACACATCCATTCCCGGCACTTCCTGTTTGGGAAGCACTGTGGCTCGGTTCCTATGTTTCTATTCACTGAAAGCATTCATCAGCAAATACTGAAATACGGACAGGACGCTTAATTCCCTCGGCCACCATTTCTATCTCCGGATACAAATCAGCCACTTCCTGTGTGAAAGATATCATTTATTTCTGTCCGTCTCTGACACGGCAGGGGATTCTCAGTGACGGTAATGGCCATACGACGGTAGTCTCTGAGAGAGAAGAAAAAAGAAAACACCAAGCCGGTTCCAAGGTGGCAGTAAACAAGGGCACCATCCCAGGCACGTTCCCCTCCCGAACCAGGCTGACCTAGAACATCTCTGAGTGCAGTGACATTTCCAGCACCTGGAAATTGACGGACTTGGCCAAAAATGACCACGGCCATGGTAATACACTCTTTGGAAATAAACATACAAATTAACATCTGCCCTTGCTCTGAAAATATTACTAAATAATTATGGCCAAAATTCTCAAGCCTTCCAGAGAACTTCACTGGATCTTACTCTAAGCCTGGATGAAACATTATCAGGATGGGGCCAGGCACGGTGGCTCATGCCTGTAATCCAGCACTCTGGGAGGCTGAGGTAGATGGATCACTTGAGCTCACAAGTTGGAGACCAGCCCAAGGAAGAGTGAGACCCTGTCTCTGCTGAAAACAGAAAAACTAGCTAAGCGTAGTGGTGCACGCCTCTAGTCCCAGCTGCTCAGAAGGCTGAGGCAAGAGGATTGCTCAAGCCGAAGAGTTTGATGTTGCTGTGAGGAGCTATGATGCCCTGGCACTCTACCCAGGGTGACAAAGGGGAGACTCTGTCTCTTAAAAAAAAAAAGGAAGGAAGAAAGACTATCAAGATGGAATAGGGACAGTTTCTGGAAATCTGGGACTATTAGTTTCCTATTGCCAAGTAACAAATTATCACAAACTGGATGTCTTGAAACGACATATGCTTCTTAGCAGTCAGTTCCACGGGTCACAGTCTGGGGATGGCCACACTCTTTGCTCAAAGTTTCACAGCTGACGTCAAGGTGCAAACCAGGCTGAAAGCTCATCCAGAGGGTCTACAGATACCACCAGGTTAAATTCCCTGCAGCTGGAGGGCAGAGGGTCTTTTTCTGGCATCAGAGGCTGTGCTCAGCTCCAAAAGGGTGGCCAACAGTTCCAAGCCACAGGGCCCCTCCGTGAAACCAATGGAAAACCTTCCTGGTGTTCCGCTTACATTTTGAATCTCCTTTACGAAGAGTCCAGTCCCTGTTCGGAGGACCTAACCTGATTAAGTCTGGTCCACCCAGCATAATCTCCATTTCTAAAAGCCAAATGTCCTACAACATGACCTACACGTGGGAATGATGTCCATAAGTCGCGGGCGTAACATGAACCATGGGCACCTCTCCACCGTGGGGCTGTCTCAGGGTGGTGCCTGCCGGAGTGCGCATTATTACAGCATTCCTATTCCTAGTGGTGCAACTTCAGGGTAGGACGTAAAGATGAATATTAGCCTTTCCCTAACTTAAAGTCTAAGCTAGGGACATCTAAGTCCCAGGAGGGTGGAGGAGGTGGGGGGTATGGAAATCAGTTAAAGCAGGTTGCCAAGGCCATTCTTTTACACTGAATTTGGTAAGGGCAGCTAACCACAGACTAGCTGAGTCCCTCTGCCCTAGAATGAAGTTTTCCAATAATGACAGTAAACTTTGCAAATATTTAGGTGCTCGGTACGCAACAAGAATTCTAGGAAATGCAAAAAATTCTTAAGAAACTTAAAAGTCTTGGGTGGCGCCTATAGCTCAGTGGCTAGGCGGCCAACCACATACACTGAGGCTGGCAGGTTTGAACCTGACCTGGACCAGCTAAATAGCCAGGTTTTGTGGCGGGTACCTGTAGTCCTAGCTACTTGGAAGGCTGAGGCAAGAGAATCTCTTGAGCCCAAGAGTTTGAGGTTGCTGTGAGCCATGACGCCACTGCACTCTACTGAGGGTGACAAAATGAGAGTCTGTCTCAAAAAAAGAAAAAGAAAAAAAGAAAGCTAGGGGCAGCCTAGACTCCCACCCACCCACTCATGGGTCAGTGGTAGCCCCCAGGGGCTTTTCTTCTTGTGTTCACTGTGTCTTCCCCGCTGGACTGGAATTCCTTGTGACTGGACTGGGAATTCCTTGTGAATAGACTAGGGACAGTGTCCACCCCTGCTCAGTGTCTGACATGCAGCTGACACTCAGTGAATGAAGGTGGTCACATGTATGAATGAGAAGAGTCCCCAAGCAGACTGAGGGCCCGACCAAGGCCAGTGATGCAGCCTGCCCTGCTCCCCAAGCCCCATGCCCTGCTGTCCTGGCCCCTCCCTCAGGCAGGCCTCCTGGAGCACTAATGCCTCTCCGAACTTGCTGCCCCAGCCCAGTCATACCCCAACATCTCTCAGTATTTTGAGTCCCCAGACCTCTGTTCTTGTCATCCCTCACTAGCCACCTGGTAGGGTCACAACCCAATTCTTCCAAACAAACCAATGCCACAGTGACCGTAGTCACATGGCATCTGCTGTCCACCCAGCAGTCCTAAATGCATCAGAACCACCTCCTGGAAGGCACAGACACAAACCAATGAAGCACTTACTGAGGCTGGAGAACTTGTCTTCTGAGGGTCACATGTAGAAAACATTTTAGTTTTTCTTTTTTGCCTCTCAATGTGTCTCCGGCTTTCTTTCTGACTTAAGTCCTGGTCCCTCCTCTATGTCTCTGCCTTCCCCAGGCTGCTCCCTTCATCCCATCTGGACAGGAAATTACTCAAGGCTCCATCGCCAGCCTGCTCTCCAAAGGCCTGCCCCAGAACTGGCCCAACTGACAAGCTCCACTGCCCCAGCCCATAGCCCCCATACAGCTGAATGCGAGAGCTCTTGAAGGGCCCAAGGCATGGCTTTTATCCCCCATCTCCAGCCAGCCCATATCTGCTGTCCCCAACTTCATTTCTTACCCCCTGCACCTCATCAGTGTCATTTCCAAACCTCTGGCTGTGGGGGTACTCTGATAGTCCAAGGCCCCAAGGATACAGCTGGAGAGAGCTGGTACCACACAAAGCTTGTATCTTCAGAGCTTGTACCATCCTGCCTCTAGGATAAAGGAGACCCTCACCTGCCCTTGGAAAGGATAAGCCAGGAATGTCTTATGCTGCCTCCTGCCTCTGCTGCTTGGGCTGTTCTGTCCTTTCTCCCCTCTTCCTCCTGTAAAGTGTTCTCGGGGATGGCCTCTCACCTGGCACTGGGTTGTGGCTCTTCAACTGGTCGTGTCTCCAAGGGCAGAAGCACAAGCGGGGAGGCTGGGGTGGCTGCAGCGTGGTCCTCCCTGAGTTGGGCAGGGGAGCCCCCAGGTGGGGAGGGCTCAAAGGGGCCAGGGGATGAGGCTGGTTCCGCCGGAGGTGGAGAGGAAGAGGCCAGGGGCCAGACTTCAGGCAGGGGGGAACACAGAGGGCTAGGCCCCCTGTGGTGGTGGCTGGCCCACAGAGGGAGAGGGGGTGGTGGAAAGGTAGGCTCTGGAGGAGTGGGCAGCTCTTCTGCCCCCGAGTGAACAGAAGATTCCCTGGACCCTGGTGGGGATGTAGATGGGAGGCTGGGGGGATCTCGGCTCTCCTGAGACAAGAAGGGGGTCAAGGCATCCTCCCTGGAGGCCCAAACATCAGCCTGCTGGCAGGTGGCTGACAGAGGCCCAAGCCCCTCTCCTACTGGTCCCTGGCTCTGGGCCTCATGAGCCGCAGGGCCATCTTCTTTCTCTGGAGCCCCCCAGATCTGCTGATTCTGAGGAGCTAAGCTCTCTGAGTAACAGAGTATGGGACCAGAACTCTCAGGGTAGCTGGTGGAGACAGACTGGCAGGGCCCCAGCATAGGGAGGCTGGCATCCTCCGCTAGGTCTTCCAGGCCTGGCTCACCCAGCAGGGTAGCAGAAGAACGGCTGTCAGACTCCTCCGATTCCGGCTTCTCTCCCTCCTCCTTGACCTCCTGGGGATCAACAACCAATACACTTGGAGAAGCATCTTCTTCTCCTAACCCTGCCCCGCCCTTACTCAGCCCTCTTGCAGATTTCTCTTCCTTTTCCACCACCTCTTCCTGGGAATTTGAGGGTGTGAAGAGGCGTGGTGGCTTGGGAGGTGGTGTGCTGGGCTGCAGTCCCTGGTCAGACACCCACTCAGGCTTAGGCTCTGGCTCCAGCAGATAAGGCCCCTTGCTTCCCCTGGGGCTCTCAATTTCTGGTGATTCTGGCTGCACCTGGGGAGGAGGCAGCTCATCAGACTCTTCCTGGAGGGCTGGTGAGGTCGTCGTCTCAGCTGCTGGAGAAATGGTGACTACATCCCAAGGCCAGGAATCATCCACCGTATTTAGCTCATGGAAAAGCTGGCTTTCACCTCGGGAGGCCTCCTCATCTTGGCCTTCAGGGGTGCTGTCTGGTTCAGGCAGCCTCTCCCACATACTGATCACTTCTGGGGGGCTAAACAGTGATGTCCCATCGTCTTCTGGATTCTGGCCTGTTTCCCCTTCTTCAGCTGGCAGCTCCCTGTCTGGTTCTGAGGCTGAGGCTCTTAGGTGCAGCTGGGCTGATGTGGATGGGAGGCTGGCCCCTACCAACCCAAGGGGTCCCAATTCAGACGTGCTTGTGCTCTGGTGGTCCAGTCCCAAGTCCAGAGGAACCCTGGGCTCCAGCCACATGCTGCTCCCACTTCCTCCTCCTCCCCCTGGGCCTCCCTGGGGCTCAGTTGCTTTCAGTGTCAGGGCCCCGAGGCCTGGGTCTTGCAGCCCAGCTGCCTCCAGCCCCACTCCAGCTGGGGCCAGGATCTCGCTCCTGGCCTCTGGATGCAGCCTGCTGGCAGCAAAGACGTTGAAGGTGTTGTCCCACTCAGGCAGGGCTTCCCCAGGGGAGGCCAGGGGGGTAGGGCTGGCCCTGGAGGCACTGGGGAGAGAGGGAGCAGGTGAAGGAGAGTTTAGTGCTTTGTCGCCTACGAGCTCCTCGAAGAAGGGGTTGCTCTGCAAGGAGGTGAGGAACGGGTTGGTGAGACCCGAGAATCCAGATGGGGTGGCTTCAGGGGTGGCGATGCTGGCGGCAGCAGTGGCAGCAGCGGGGGAGGCGGCTGCAAAAAGGTTAGTGCTTAGCATGGGAGCAGCTGTGGGAGCAGGAGTAGGGGGGGCCGGAGCCCAAGGGGAGCAGGGGAGGTGGTGAGGAAGAGCAGCTGGGTCAGATTCTACCTGAGGAGACACGTCCAGGCTGTGGAGGGAGACAAAACCGTGAGCCTCCTGGTTAATGCCAAGACTGGAAAGGCCCCTGCTGAATACCACCCCCCAGCCCCCATCTTCAGGACAAGGGGCTACAACACGCACACGGGCTGGGCTTAGCCACTTGGGCCAGGGACAAAGCAAAGACCCCAATGTGTAATATTATTTGGTCACCCAAGGAGAAAGATGCTGGGCATCTTTTTTATTTTTTATTTGAGGCAGAGTCTCACTATGTCACCCTGGTTAGAGTGCCGTAGCGTCACAGCTCACAGCAACCTCAAACTCTTGGGCTTAAGCGATTCTCTTGCCTCAGCTTCTCAAGTAGCTGGGACTACAGGCGCCCACCACAATACCCAGCTATTTTTTGGTTGTAGTTGTCATTGTTGTTTGGCAGGCCTGGGCTGGGTTCGAACCTGCCAGCTCCGGTGTATGTGGCTGGCACCCTAGCTGCTGAGCTACAGACGCCAAGCCGGGCGTCTTTTATTTTAATTCTCACACCAACCCCCGAGGACCCTAGTCCTTGCTTTTAGGACTGAGAGAGAACAAAGAAAACACCAACTAAGAAGGGGGTGGGATAGGGTGGGGTGGGAAAAGACCAGAGACAGGCCAGACCTAGGTACCTGGCTGGCAAAGCCAGCACTGACAGGACCCCGCAGGGCACCTGGAATTCTGATTCCTGAGACAGACTGGGTCCTGCTGGTCCCATGCAGAAGCAGGAAGTAATGATGGCTGTCATTAGGCATGACAGGGTGTCTGGTTTCTCTGTGGAGCAGCCTAACTAGCCAAAGAGGACAAGGAAACCCTTGCTGAGCACGTCCACTGTCAGCTGTGCACATAGCCCAGCACCCACAGGCGGCAGCCCCTCACCACAACTCCCTCATGAGCCAGTCTGTGAGACAGAGGCTGCAGCAACTCTGGGAAAACCCCTCCAACAACAATAAACCTACACTCCCAAAGACTCTGGAGACACTTGAATGGACACCCTTCAAGTGTCCTCTCCAGGATCTTTTCCAGGAGGAGCAGCCCTTGCACTGGCACCATCTACAGACCACAGCCAACTTCAGGGATGCAGGCAGGATGCACTCTGAAACTAGAGCTTTCCACTTCCCCAGGACACTGACAGAAGGCTGGAAAAAACAGTGCAGGAGAAGAGGGGGACACTGGTCTGCAGCTGCCTCTCGGCTGAGCCCCCATCAAAACCAGACCTCAATGGCCTCATCTTCTGCTCTCTCTCTCCTCACTCCTAAACCAACCCTGCTTAAGCTCCTGAGGCCCCCATTCGTTAAACCCCACCCACCCTGGTGGAAACATCCTGGAGAAACTCCTACGTGTCCATCTTCTCCACCCAAACAGCTTATTCCACAATAAATGTAGCAGTGAGCTCTGAACCGGCAGAAGCCAGGCTCCACCAGTCCCCACTCAGAGGAATGCACACTGGGGTAGGAGGGGCCCCTAAGAATGAGGCTGAGCTGTCAGGGTCGGATAACAGGAAGGAGTCAGTTTCAACTAGAGGCAAAGGTGGCTCCCCCAAATGGTTGGGGGGACAGGGAAGTAAGTCTCACAGGCAGGACACAACTAGGTCTCCAACCCATGGACTTCTCATGATAATCCAGCCTTCAGAGATTATCTTGACCCTATTTCCCCCCACAATTACTCCCCTTCCCATCCAAGAGTGGGATCTCTACTCAGAGGGCACGGGAAATAAAAAATCCAATCCATCCCACTTCTAAGGACAGCACGAAAATACTAAAAGAGGGAGAATCCTGGGTTCAGAGTCCCAACCCTAGCAGATATCCCTTCTCCCTTCATCCCAGGAAGGCCCCAGGCCAAAGAGGGTGAGGAGAGGTGTACCTCCACTACAAGGGTCAAGGCCCTGACTTCAGCCCACACACCATCAGAGCGTCCATACCCATCACAGCCTCAACACTGCCAGTAAGACGCAGGCCCTAGAGAGGGCTGGGACACTCTGACCTACCTCTCTCCCTGGTTCCCTTTATGACAGAGCCACAGTAGTCTGAGGGAAGACAGCCCCATCAACACTAAAGAGCTTAGCTTAGCTCTACCCACTCAGTCCCAGCCTGGCCCCACACTCACCCTTGCAGCAACCTGGCTGGCAGTTAGAACTACAGTGACAAGAGCAGCAGGGGAGCAGACTGGGAGCCCCAGGCTGGGCTCAGCAACCTCCCTCTCCCCATGGGCTCCCCAGAGGCACACATGAACCCGTTGGTATGGAATCGGCAAAGGGCTCTCCCTGGAGGGAGGGACTCCAGGCACCAGGATGGCAGGTTCCCAGAGCCAGTGGTACCTCTGAGTACGTACAATCTGTCCATCCTCCTATCTAGCAACATGCTCCTCCTTCATGCCATCTTCTCCCTTGCTCTGCACTAAATGCACATTATAAAGACATCCCCTCCCTGCCACTCCACCTGGCCCAGGTCAGAGACACATACTTGTGAAGTTATCTATGCAGGTTGTACTTCTGAGAACAGAAATATCACTGTGTCCTAGAACACACTATGCCAGCCTGGCTCAGTCTCCCCACTTCTAAGCAGTGGGGGCAGTGATATAGTCTGATTTGTCTTCTTTTTTTTTTTTTTTTTTGAGACAGAGCCTCAAGCTGTCACCCTGGATAGAGTGCTGTGGCATCACAGCTCATAGCACCTCCAATTCCTGGGCTCAAGCGAGTCTCTTGCCTCTGCCTCCCAAGTAGCTGGGACTACAGGCGCCCACCACAACGCCCGGCCATTTTTTGGTTGCAGCCGTCATTGTTGTTTGGCGGGCCCAGGCTGGATTCGAACCCGCCAGCTCAGGTGTACATGGCTGGCGCCTTAGCCCCCTGAGCCACAGGCACCGAGCCAACAAACTCATATTTTTAATATTTTGTAATATTTGTATATTAACTCAAGTATTTGTAAATATTTTGTAAAATTCTTTAATGAATATTTTATAAAGGTACATTTAGCTACAATTTCCCATTTTTCCTATGTGGGTATGGTGACCAATGGGAGCCCAATAGTTATATGTCCATAAAATTTGAAGAGAATTTTTTTTTTTTGAGACAGAGTCTTACTTTGTTGCTTCCTGAGCAGAGTGCCCTGGCATCACAGCTCATAGCAACCTCACACTCTTGGGCTCAAGTGATCCTCTTGCCTCAGCCTCCTGAATAGCTGAGATTAGAGGTACTCTCCATAATGACTGACTAGTTTTCTATTTTTAGTAGAGATGGCGTCTCGCTCTTGCTCAGGCTGGTCCTAAACTCCTGAGCTCAAGCAAGCCCCCCACCTTACCCCTAAGAGCACTAGGATTACAGGTATGAGCCACTGCACCGGCCTTAAGATAAAATTTAAAAAAATTCTTTTTTTTTTTTTGAGACAGAGCCTCAACCTGTCACCCTGGATAGACTGGATAGAGTGCCGTGGCATCACAGCTCACAGCAACCTCCAATTCCTGGGCTTAAGCGAGTCTCTTGCCTCTGCCTCCCAAGTAGCTGGGACT
>CAUYRH010012167.1:0-14729 GCA_963574655.1 Perodicticus potto | reverse complement strand
GAGTCTCTTGCCTCCACCTCCCAAGCAGCTGGGACTACAGGTGCCCGCCACCACTGCGACCATTTTTTGGTTGCAGCCGTCATTGTTGTTTGGCAGGCCCGGGCTGGATTCGAACCAACCAGCTTAGGTGTACGTGGCTGGTGCCCTAGCCCGTTGAGCCACAGGTGCAGAGCCAGGACCCATTTATTTTTGTTGCGGGGGTTTGCTGTGCTTTTTAAAAAATTTTTTATTTGTTTTTTCTTTTTCTTTTTTTTTTTTTTTGAGACGAATCTCACTTTGTTCCCCTTGGTATAATGCCATGGCATCATAGCTCACAGCAACCTCAAACTCTTGGGTTCAAGTGATCCTCTTGCTTTAGCCTCTCCAGTAGCCTGTGGTGGGACTATAGGCGCCCACCACAATGCCTGGTTATTTTTAGAGATGGGGTCTCACTCTTGCTCAGGCTGGTCTCAAACTTAAGCTCAAGCCATCCATCTGCTTCAGCCTCCCAGAGTGCTAGGATTACATGTGTGAGCCACTGTGCCGAGGTTTGTTGTTACTAAAGATTGAAATTATTGTTTTGCTTTTGCATTCTCATATAAATTTTAGAATCTTCTTGCCGATTTCTAGTACAAAATTTACTGGGATCTTCAATGTTATTGGTAGTGAAACTGCAAATCAATTTGGAGAGAACAAAGTTGCATTTTTTTTTTTTTGAGACGGAGTCTCACTTTCCTGCCCTTGGTAGAGTGCCATAGTGTCACAGCCCACAGCAACCTAAACTCTTGGGCTTAAACAATTCTCTTGTCTCAGCCTCCCAAGTAGCTGGGACTACAGGTACCCTGCACAATGCCCAGCTATTTTTAGAGATGAGGTCTCACTCTGGCTCAGGCTGGTTCCCAACTAATGAGCTAAAGCAATCCATCCACCTTGGCCTCCCAGAGTGCTAGGATTATAGGCATAAGCTACTGTGCCTGGCCCAAATGTGTGTAATGTTGAATATGCCAATTCATGAATATGACATGTTACTCTGTTCGTTTAGATCTTTATTTCAACATATGTAGTTTTTTAGTTTTTCTCACAAACCTTTCATCATTGTTTTTGGATATAATCACACAAAGTATACACAGTATACTGCTGTGTATCCTGTAACCTTGACTATGGAAGATAAATTTGGTCTGTTGCAGGCCAGGTGAGGTGGCTCACACCTGTAATCCTAGCATATTGGGAGGCCAAGGCAGGTGGATTGCGTGAGACCAGCGTGAGCAAAAGTGAGACCCCATCTCTAAATAAATAGCTGGGTCCGTGGTGGCTCATGCCTATAATCCTAGCACTCTGGAGGCTGAGGCAAGTGGAATGCCTGATCTCACAGGTTCAAGACCAGCCTGAGCTACAGTGAGGACTTCTCTCTCAAAAAATAGCCAGGGATTATGGCAGACATAGTAGTCCCAGCTACTCGGGAGGCTGAGGCAAGAGAATCGCTTGAGCCCAAGAATTTCAGGTTGCTATGCGCTGTGACGCCACAGCACTCTACCGAGGGGGAAAAAGTAAGACTGTCTCAAACCAACAAAAACCTTAAAAAAAAAACTCCTTTAACCTACATATTGGTTTATTTATATATTTTTAAATATTGCTCGGGACAACTGTGCTTCCTGAAACTATGTGTCTTTGTCAACTCTGGAAATCCCATTACAGGTTGGCTGGAGCTCATTTAACTTTCCCTCTGTGTTCCATTTTTTGTAATTTCATTGTTCCATCTTCCCAGGGATTGTTTTCCTCTTCACTTTCATCTTATCTGCTGTTAATCTTTTGGAATGTTTTCTTTTGGGCCTTTACATCCTTATCTGCTTATGATAATTGGAAGGCTTTGGTGGGTGAGAATATATGGTTGCTAGGCCCAACATGGAAAAGACTGGAGGAAAGATGCTGACAGCCACACACAGCCTGGCTGGGTAGTCCCTGTGGCAGCTCTGAGGGAGGGAGCTTTGGAGTAGGCAGACAGCACAGGGAAAAGGTTATTTTCGGTGTAAGCTGTGCTGTGGTGTTTGTGAGGCTCAAACCCATGCGCCGGGCGCCAGCTCACCAGTGCAGGCCACAAAGGGCTCCGTGTCTAGGGGCACAGCCAGCGGCTGCCCCTCAGCTGGCACTTAGGACTTGACACTAAACCTGATAGTCAGATTCCAACACAGCACTGTTTTGGGTTTTTATTTTGCTCATGTTGATTAAATCTGAGGTTGAATATAATTTTTTTTATACACAAGAAAATACTTCATGTACCTATGAAATAAGACAGGTTGGGAATGTGTCCAGTGCAAACAGAGGCTTCACACCTGTGCGCAGACAGCACCATCAGAGATTGTCCTTGCGGTCTGTGGTGTCCCTAAGCTACTTGTCCCTGTGCCGCCTCTGAGGCAGGAGTGACTGTAGTTCTTCCCTAGGCTGCAGTTCTTCCTCCTATTAAACACAACTCCAGTGGACGAAGTGGTAGGGAAGGGGTGGTCACACAGCTGGGTGACTGCAGGGTGACGGGAGGGCCTCCTCAGTAAGGGATGTCGTTCTGATAGTACTGGATCATGTCGTAGGTCCGGCTCCTGGAAAGAGAGGGTGAGGGAAGCTCTGAGCAGCCTGCTGGGGTCCCTCCATCACCTACTCCAACCCTGAGGCTTCTGAGGTCCATTTGCACTTGCCAGCCAAACCCCTTGTAGCTGTGGGAGCCACTGTGCTTCTAGGTGCCCCACTGTCTCCTGGCCTGCCTGTGCAGCCTCTCTCCCTGTCCTGCCCCACAAGCCCTCCGGAAGCCTGTGCTTCTCCATTCACCCCGGTTCTTGCTGTGCCAGCCCTTGTTTCTTGCTCCTCCTCTCCAGCATTGCCCTCTAGGCACCTGCCATAGGTTCTTGGGCAGCTCCTCAGGCTCATCCAACAGCTCCTGGAGCAGATGGCCACACCCCCAGCCCCTCCCTCTTAGGAGGGTGCTGCATACCCCATGGCATCCCCACTCCACCCCATCTATCTTCAGGTCCCCCTACACGGGGCTTCCAGACTCTCAGAGCTGTTTGTCACACACCTACTGGAACTGCCACCCACCCATCACTCAGGTTGGAAACCTCAAAGCCACTTCTGACTCTCATACCCCACAGGAGCCTGCGGGCCTTGGGCTCCACCTTCAGACCGTTAACCAGCCCTTCTTAGGGCCTCCTACCTCCATCTCATCTGCCTACCAGAGGGAGACTAACTGGCAGCCCCAGACACTGCCCACACAGCAGCCCCAGGAAGGCACAGGGAGCAGGGCCTGATTTCCTAAGCTCTCCCAGGGACTCTAGTCTGATTCCAAGCTCACTCAGCTTCACACGTCCTGCCCCAGGCAGGCATGGTTTCCAGCTTCAGACCTTTGCTATTCCCCCTAAACAAGCACCTCATTGCTCCTCAAGAGATCCAGGGTCTCTAGTGAGAGGAGCAGCTCAGGGACAGCAGCATTCTCGTGATCTGGTCTAAGCCAGGCCCCACCCAGGTGCCCCATGGCCGGCAGGGCAGGGCAGGGCAGGGCAGGTGGGGTGATGTGAAGTCAGGAGAGGAAGACAAGTGAGTGACTCGCCTGTTGCTGAGGAAGCAGCTCTGGATGATCTTCATGATAAAATTTGCAGCCTCACGCTCGGTCATGTTGGGGCTAAACCTGTGTCTGGGGAGAGGCCACAGTAAGACTGGCTGTCACTCCCTCCCATGCCCCTGGGTGTGTTTCAGGTTGCCCGTGCCCAGTGTGATGCCACGGTCTGGAAATGTGCCCTCTGTGGTCCACGTGGTAGAATTTAAAGACAATGCTGTGAAGGGCAAGCCTGGCCTACTGTGGGCCCTGTGCTCTTCCCAGCATCACCTGGGCCTGAGTGGCCCCATGGCAAGGGACTTGGGGGGACTAAGCACTGGGAAAATAAGTGACTGCAGGCCTGGGGCAGGACGTGTGAAGCTGATGTCCTTGAGCAATCTGAGGGTGCGTCCGTGGCAAGGCTGGCAGAGCTGTGGTTTGGCACAGAGTCTCACCTAGGAGACCTGTCTGCTCTGAGATCCAGGAAGATGACAATCAGTTAAAATTAGCACACAAAGTTCCTATCTTGGGCAGAGCCTCAGCTAGTGGACACCCATACCAAAAAGGCCTGTGTGTCTGCCAAGGAACCTACTTCAAGAGCTTGATTGTCTGGCCGCGGAAACAGGGCAGGCCCGTGTCCAACATGAGAGTGACTAGAGAGACAACCGCATCCATGTAGGGCCTAGGGAGAGATGGGGGGAGTGGTACCAGAGGCCAGCCGGCGGAGCCCAGTGCACAGTCCTGTGGTGTGGATGCTGCCTGACAGCCTCAAGCATGGGTTCCCAGCCACCTCCCCTGCATACCTTCTATGCTTCCCCCTCCTCCGTGGCAGCCCCCTTCATGCCACCTGCTGACCCCCAGCCTCTGCACCACCTAAGCTGGGGCTGCTCACGTGTACCCTGGATGGTCTGAGCAGCCCAGCTGGTTCCCACCACCTAAAGCCACCAGCCACGGTTTCTGCATCCAAGTTGGGAAGCACAGATGCCCTGACCCTCCTTTTCCCACAAGGTAGTGGAGACTGAATGGGTGTGGACTGACCTGGGTCACAGGCCAAGTGTCACCATACGCTGGTGTGTAACCTTGGCCAAGGGACTCTGTATGTGAAACCAGGAAAATGCTAGTCTCCAGAGTGCAGTCCAGGAGATGGGGGGTTACTCTGGCACCCAGAAAGGGGAGCCCACGGCCAAGGGACTCTGTATGTGAAACCAGGAAAATGCTAGTCTCCAGAGTGCAGTCCAGGAGATGAGGGGTTACTCTGGCTCCCCAGAAAGGGGAGCCCACGGCCAAGGGCGTCAGCAGGATGAGATAGGTCTCAGATGGGCTCAGATGCCCTGAGTAAGAAGTCGCAAGCACAGATGGGCAATGGGGCAACCAGAAGGCCAGGCCTAGGCCACCAGCACCTGCCTTGCTGTCTCTTAACCTGGTTCCTTTCATACTAAAGGGGAGCTTAGAAGGCACCCCAACCACTGCCCTGGCTTACCGCACGGCCAAGTAGCCACGGACACACATCTCCATGAACCACTTGAAGGGTGTGGCCTCCATCTTGCCTCCCATGATCATCACCATCTCGTCTGTCAGCTTGATGTCGGGCTCCCACCCCAGGTTGCCACCTGGGGAGCTTTCAAACATGAAGCCAAAGTCTGCAAAACCCCAAAGAGCCACGTGGGACTGGGGCAGGACCCTGGACCCTGGCTAGGCAGGCTAGGTGTCCTTAGGGATCACGGGTATGTGTGTTGGGGTGAGGCCAGGGGGGAGAGGGAGGGGAGAAGTGGAGGTAGGATCTGGGAGGGAGCAGAGCCCAGCACCCTACCTGGATAAGCCTGCCCTCCTCTGTGGGGCCGGCCTTCCCCTGGGCACAGGGTAAAGGGGGAGGTACGCTGAGCCTGCCCTCCTCTGTGGGGTGAAGGGGGAGCTGCACTGGGCTGGCCCTCCCCTGTGAGGTGAAGGGGCAGGTACGCTGGGCCTGCCCTCCCCTGTGGGGGCCCCACCCTCATCTGTGGGGTGAGTGGGGAGCTGCGTCCAGCCGCCTGACCTACCGATGTGGATGATGTGGCCCTTCTTGTCCAGCATGATGTTGCCGTTGTGTCTGTCCTTGATCTGCAGCAGGAACAGCAGCAGGCTGTAGGCGGCCATGCTGCGAATGAAGTTGTAGCGGGCCTGTGCGAGAGAGCCCTGGCTCACAGCGGCCCCGGGCTGTGGGCTCTCCCCAGCTCTGTGTCCCCACTTGGGGGCAGAGCCTGAGCCAGCCAGCTCAGCCAGACCTGGGTAGCAGCGATGACGAGGCTGCACCAGCCCCTTCCTCACACTGTAGACAGCCTTCTCCTGGGGAGCCCACTCTAGGTTCCTTTCACTCCTAAGGAAGCTTATGGGTGACCTGGTTTTCCATTATCATGAGGGATGACTCAGAAGAGCCGGCAAGGGAGAAGGCAGGGTGGGATGGAGAGCATACCTGCTGGAAGGCCAGGGTGGACTCGTCCCCATACTGGCGCGTGAAGTAGTCATACATGCCGAAGTCTGTCTGGCGGCCCAGCTGGTCTCGAGAGGTACAGTCAGGAATGCACTCAATCACCCCGCACTAGGGAATAAGGTGAGTCCCAGGCCTGGCGCGTGGGAGGCACCAAGGGCTTCCTAGCCACGCTACAGTTTAGGGCACTTACCCCAGGGGCGGTGGCCACCACGCGGTAGGGAAAAACAAAGAGGTCCAGGCCGACTAGCTGGAAGATATTCTTGAAGAGGTCGATGATCTGCAGGGCCAGCATGTCCTGGGACCCAAGGGGGCATTGAGGTACTGTTGGCCAGCCGCCTCACACCCCTGGCCCACCCGACTCCCAGAGGCTCCCTCTGCCTCACACAGGTCAGAGGCTGAATGGCCAGTGACCAGGAGTGAGCCAGGAAGGGCACTGCTGAGCAAGAGTCTGGAAGGCCTCACTTGACGATCACTCAGGGTTGGGCTCATGGCCTTAGGACCACCAAGCCCTGGGCTGAGCATGAGGCCGTGGCACCTGGTGGGGTGTGTGAGACTGGGCCTCCCTGACCCCTAGGCAGGGGCAGGCACTACAGGTGTCAGGAGAGGGGACAGAGGAGAAGCCTCTGGGTTTGCAGAAGCCCTGCTTTACTGTGTGGCACCTGAACCAAATGGGGGAGGCAAAGATGTGTGTTTCCACATGTGAGGCTGGACTCTAGCAGGCCTGCGCTGGGGGAAGCTGCTACCTGCCGGCAGTCGTCTCCCACTTTGAAGATGGCTGCCTGCCAGGAGATCTTCTGGCCATCCGCCTCCTGTGCACCACACTCATCCTCAGAGTCTGAGCGGCACCGCAGCCCTGTGCAGGGGAGAAGGCACCTGTGCCCCAGGGTAGTGAAAAGCCCTCTGAGGGTGCTGCAGGTGAGCCCACTTGTGTGCCTGGAAGGAGCCCTGGGAATCCTCTCTACAAAGCCCCAAGGACGTCAACAAGGGGCCCAGAAAACGTCTTGGGGAAGCCTGTTGGAACCCTAGGGTTAAGGGTCTTTCCGTAAGAACATTTAAGCTTAAATGTAATTAAAAACAAAAGCTCACATCACCAGCACTGAGGCCCAGGTGCTGGGGTCAGTGCTGGGCACTTAGAGCTGGGGTGAGCGTTGTGTCCACACCCTGGGAAGCCCAGGGCTCGGAGCTGGCACAAGGGCACTGCCACAGAAGGCATGTCCCTGCACAGGCGGGGAGCCCCTATGTTGCTGGCCATACTCTCTGTTCTGGGTTGAAGAATGTCCCCTCAAAATTCCTAGCTGTGACCTTATTTAGAAACAGTCTTTGCAGATGAGCCCTAATCCAATGACTGTGTCCTTCTAAGAGGGACATAGGGACACCCACAGCAGGGAACGGAGACCACAGAGAGGCAGCCCCATGCCCAGGACCACCCAGGACTGCAGCACAACCACCAAGGGCTGGAAGAAGCAGGGAAGGGTCCTGCCCCAGGGCCATTTGAAGGGGTGTGGCCCTGACGACACCCTGATGTCAGACTGAGCTTCTAGAACTGTGAGATAACATGGGTCTGCTGCCTAAGCATCCCAGTCTGTGGTCATTTGTACAGCAGCTCCTGGCCACTAACACACCCTGCAAAGGCTTGAAGTCACTCAGCTTCAAGAAGGGGCCATCTGTAGGAGCCAGCAGGAGTGCACAGGCCTTTAAGGGTGGCCCACTTGTCACAGCATTTTAGCTGTGTCCTCCTCGAATGAGGGGTCAGAGGAGGTGGGGAAATGGATGGACACCTTTTATGAGGAGCTGGTAATAAATAAATTGCCAAAAGCAACTGACATTAGTGGGGGCAGGGGAAGCACTGAGACCCCAAATGAGGTCAAAACTCTCCACTGACCTTCTTTCTCAAGCTCACTGACTCCACATCGCTTCACCTTAAATTTAGCCAGGTATGGGGCTTTTGCAGCACTAGAAAACAAAGAGAATGTGGCACCAGGAATGCAGCCAGTAAAAACCGTCATGTAAGGGGGCTGCAGGCCTAGGGGCAGGGTGGGGCTCTCACCTCTGCATTGGGGTCCCAGACTTGTAGTCGATGTCTAGCACGATGGCCTCGGGGTTGCTGGGCAGGTAGCAGCCTATGTAGGGATAGGAGGAGTCACAAGGAGCCCCCGTGAGGCCACACCAGTTCCCAACACAGATGCTGCGGGCATACCCTGCAGACCACACTGGGCCTATCTGTGGCCACCAAGGGTCCATCCTCCCTGACTCTTCAACTGTCTGTGTGGTCTTTCCACACATCTAACAAAGGAGCTGCCACTTCCAGGAGGAGGAGCCGCCTCTGGGAGGCTGCATGGTGTGAGGCCTGTCCTGCCTCCCAGGAGCTTTCTGCTCTTCTCTGCATACCTGGAACCCCCTTCTGATCAGCCTTCTGTTCACAAGCAGGAGCTCCCCTTTCTCAGCAAGCACTCAGTATATGCGAAATAAGGGAAATGGTTAGTCCCTAGGGAGACATGTGCTCCAGGCTGAAGTGGGAGAGCCTCCTGACCAGGAGCTGGGTGGATCTCATTTATTTATTGTTAGATGGAGTTTCACGACATTGCCCAGGCTGGTCTTGAAGCCCTGGCCCCAGGATCTCCTCCCACCTCAGTCTTCTGAAATGCGGGGATTATAGGTGTGAGCTACTTGCCTGGCTGAGGGGGTAAGGTTTTGAGGAAGGGCCTGAAACTAGGGACACGTAGTCATCTGGGAAGCAAGCTTGGCCTTGATGTGGGTGCCAAATGGCTGTACCACCTCTCCCTCCCCAGCTCTAGGACTGTCTCACACAGTGGCCACCTCTGTGTCCTTCTGCTCTAGGGCCTTGCTGGCTCCCCAGATCCTCTGTGGCAAGAACTGGGCACATAGTCTGGAACTGGAGGCGGGGCCCTTGCTGTATGACAGCTTCTGGGTCTTTCTCCTCCACCCGCCCAGCAGCTACAGGAGTCCTAGTGAGGGGAAACAAAGGACCTGGTATCCATCCTTTTCTGAGAAACTGACCTGTTGTATGAGCTTAACATAATGGGTCTGAGGAAATGTTTGAACCCAAAGCCCCACACACAACCCATGGCTGAGGCCCCCATGTGAATGCCTGCACAGGATGGCTAGGGTTTGAGAAGACAAGTTTGCACCAAGAGGCAAACCTGGAGAGCTCCTGTTGAGGTCTGGATTTCCATATTCTCTTATAAAAGTTCAAATTCTTATATGGCAACAAGTGGCAGGTGTCAAGGAACAGATTCCTACTTGGGTGGGAACCCTGTCTGGCAGGTCCCAGCACACCTGGGCTGCCCCTCCCCCTCCCCACTCAGCTGTGCAACTTGCACTGTTGGAAAGCAGGAGCCCTAGTCCAGGATAACAGGAGTGCTGGTCTAGGATAGCAGATGTGGAGGATAGTGTCTTGGCCTCCTATAAAAACAGCAGGCAGCAAGAATGATGAAGAGGCCGGGTAAAAGGAGCAGCTCCCTCTCACTGAAGGCAGATTCTGGGCAAAGACTGGGGGGCTGTGGTGCCGGGCAAAGGCCCAAGTATGTGTGGGGCCGGCCAAGCTGTTGTCCTCATGTCCCATGCTGCCTGGACATGGCAGCAGCCTCCACTCCCTGCCCACCCTCAGGAGGAGGCCAGTCCTCCAGCCCTAAGGATGCCCGCTCACCTGGCTGCACCTTCACTTCAGACAGAGCCGACAGACAAGCCTTCTTTCTCTCATCGCCTTTAGGGTAGGGTCTGAGAAGACAGAAATGCTTTGCTTTGTCTCCTAGAGCGGTGGTTCTCAACCTGTGGGTCGCGACCCCTTTGGAAGTCGAACGATCCTTTCATAGGGGTCGCCTAAGACCATTCTGCATATCAGATATTTATATTACGATTCATAACAGTAGCAAATTTAGTTATGCAGTAGCAACTAAATAATTTTATGGTTGGGGGTCACCACAACATGAGGAACTATATTAAAGGGTTGTGGTGTCAGGAAGGTTGAGAACTGCTGTTCTAGAGGAACTGGCCTGTGGACAGCCCAGGCCTCTAAGGTCTGGACTGTTCTGTTCCTCTCTTCCCAGTGCTAGTGACTCCTAAAGTCCCAACCAGGTCTAATCCTCCAGGAAACCACTGTACAATTCCTGTCCTGGTCCCTCATGGGGAAGCCCAGGCAGCCCCTGGGGGCCAAGGTGGACTTATGTTCTAGCAGTTTATGCCTCTCCCACGTGGGGCAGGGAGAGATGTGCTGCCTGCTGTCAGAGGCACTTGGGGGCACAGGTGGCTGTGGGATCAGATGGTTCAGGGGTCAAATGCTGGCTGTCATTTACTTGTTCCATGACCTGGGGTAGGCCCGAGATGCTACCCTAGGCCCAGGATGAGGGCACAATGGAGCCAGGAGGCTGCCCTACGAGAATGCCCAGGACATGCTCCTCCCCTGTTAACTTTGGTGGGCTAGGAACTGCCAGCAGCATGGCTTTACATGGTGCCCAGTCCAGGAAAGGGCCTCAGGAGGCCTGGAAAGGGCCTTGCGGTGAAGGTGGTCAGAGCAGTGTGAACACAAGATAGTCAGGACCTGCTGAGAACTGTGCTTGGTGTTCCCTGGCCTGGGCCTGCCCCTGCCCCGGGGCAGTCAGTGACTTCAGGGTCTCATCCTGTTACAGGGGCAAGGCCACCAACGTGTAAGGATGGCATGAGAGTGACATGAGTGGAGGGCCCTGGAGCACAACACAGGAGCTGTAGAGATGCAGAACCAGACAGGTGTTTTCTGAAATCAGGGTGGCTGTGCGTCTTGCCATCCTCTCAGAAGCCCTGAATCCCCAGGTGGTGCTTTGCCCACTGGTGTCCCTCAGAGTCAGCGGTGTGCCCACTGGACGCTCGTCTTTCGGGGCAGGCATGTGAGGCTCCCAGGTCTGGATGTGTCTCTGGAGGCACTGCACTTACTTGATGATGGCAGACACGTTGGTGATCTTGTTGAAGAAATCAAACTCCCGCTGGTAGAAGTCCTTGGCTGGGCCTGACAAAGAGCCTGTGATCTCCTCCACCAACTGCTCCAGGAGGTCGCCGATGTCAGCTGAGGAGGAAACCAAGAGGCCGAGCTCCTCAGGAAGACCTGTCCCTGCTTCCTGGCCCCACATGCCCAGAGTGTGCTGCAGGCTTGCCGGAGGCCACACTGTACCTACATCAGTTACACTGCTCCCATGCCTACCAGTCTGCTGCTCACTGTGCCAGTGCCAACCGTGCTGGTGGGAGAACCTGCCAGCACCTGAGCACAAGGCAGAGGACAAAAGCACTAGAGGTCAAAGATTCTCCACTGCTATGCACTCACCAAGAAAAAAGCCTGTGTCACTATGAATGTCCCTACTGAAGCAATAATATTAATTTTATGAAAGTCTACCCTTTTGGCTCAGCGCCTGTAGCATAGTGGTTACAGCACCAGCCACATACGCTGAGGCTGGAGGGTTCAAACCCGACCCCGGCCAGTTAAAACAATGACATCTGTAACAAGAAGTAGCCAGGCATTATGGCAGGTGCCTATAGCCCAAGAGTTGGAGATTGTTGTGAGCTGTGACTCCATAGTGCCTGGCTAGACTTTTCCATTTTTAGTACAGACGAGGTCTCACAGTCCTGACCTCAAGGGATCCTCCTGCCTCAGCCTCTTGAAGTGCTAGAATTACAGGGATGAGCCACTGTGCCTGAAACCCTTTTATTATTATTTTTTGAGAGACAGAGTTGTACTTTATTGTCCTCAGTAGAGTGCTGTGGCATCATAGCTCACAGCAACCTCCAGTTCCTGGGCCTAGGCAAGTCTGCCTCAGCCTCCCAAGTATTTGGGACTATAGCCACCCACCACAATGCCCGGCTACTTTTTTGTTGCAGTTTGGCCGGGGCCAGGTTTGAACCCGCCACTGTCACTATACAGGGCCGGTGCCCTACTCACTGTGCCACAGGTGCCGCCCAACCCTTTTATTCTTTAAAAGGTAGGATCTTGCTGTACTGCCAGCCTGGAGAGCATGTGGACCACTCCTACACCTGAGGCAGATGTCCTGAGAAATGCCTGGCCTTTGTCTGACTTTGGAGTTGAATTAACCTTTTTGTCACGGACCTTTGTTTTTACTTCAAAGAATGATGAACAGACAAAATATAGTATTCAGACTATGTGGCAGGTGTTTTCTTTTCTTTTCTTTTTTTTCTTTTTGAGACAGAGCCTCAAGCTGTCACCCTAGATAGAGTGGCATCAGAGCTCACAGCAACCTCCAACTCCTGGGCTCAAGTGATTCTCATGCCTCTGCCTCCCAAGTAGCTGGGATTATAGGTGCCTGCCACAATGCCCGGCTATTTTTTGGTTGCAGCCATCGTTGTTTGGCAGTTCCGGGCTGGATTCGAACCCGCCAGTTTGGGTGTATGTGGCTGGTGCCTTAGCTGCTTGAGCCACAGGTGCCGAGTCGCCAGGTGTTTTCTTAAAAATGAACAAAACAATGAATCTAAAGGAAAACTAATTTTTTATATATATATGTCTAATTTCTTTTTTGGGGGGGAAATCTGTAACTGCTACTGTGAATTCAATAGCTTCCCGACACTTAGAAATCTTTCTGATAAAATTGATCGGGTGTTAACAAATGTGATTCTTCTTTTTTTCATGTGCTCTATACACCACAGATGAGTAATGTGCCAACATCATAAGGTTTGAGGGTGGCACAGTTCACGAACATGAGTGTGGAAATGCAATCGCCATGCTTATGAACCACAAAAGGATCACAAATACAATTTTTCAATTACTGTATAATGAAACTTTTTTCCTTGTTTGTTTTTTTTTTGAGACAAAGCCTCAAGCTGTCACCCTGGGTAGAGGGCTGTGACATCACAGCTCACAGCAACCTCCAACTCCTGCACTTAAGCGATTCTCTTGCCTTGGGAAGCCTCCCAATTAGCTGGAACTACAGGTGCCCGCAACAACGCCTGGCTATTTTTTGGTTGTAGTTGTCGTTGTTTGGCAGGCCTGGGCTGGATTTGAACCTGCTAGCTCTGCTGTATGTGGCTGGCACCTTAGCTGCTTGAGCTACAGGTGCCAAGCCATGAAATGTGTTTTCAATTACTATATAACAGAATCTATTTAGAAGACCTGCATAACTCAGGAAACTATACTTTGTATATGACTACTGTCTAATGTTACAGCAGCCTGCATGGGTCCAGGTGCAAGGCAGACCAGAAGGTCTGAATGGAACAGACCATGAGAAGTTCAGACGGACTTCAGATGCTACACTGCAATTAACCTTCAGAAACTACTGCTTGAGGGCGGCGCCTCTGGCTCAAGGAGTAGGGTGCCAGCCCCATATACCGGGGGTGGTGGGTTCAAGCCCGGCCCCAACCAAAACTGCAAATAATAATAATAATAATCATGATGATGATGAAAAGAAACTACTGCTTGCCTGGGCACAGTAGCTCACAACTGTAATCCTGGTACTCTGGGAGGCCCAGGCCAGTGCACTGCTTAAGCTCAGGAGTTCAAGACCAGACCGATCCAAAGCGAGATCCTGTCTCTACTAAAAATAGAAAAGGTAGCTAGGCAACATGGCGCATGCCTGTAGTCCCAAATACATGGGAGGCTGAGGCAAAAGGATGGCTTGAGCCCAAGAGTTTGAGATTGCTGTGCGCTATACACCACAGCACTCTTGCCTAGGATGACAGAGTGAGACCCTATCACAAAAAAAAAAAAAAAAAAGAGAGAAACTACTGCTTGTTGAGTCTGTTGAGTCTGGTGTAGTGTCAGTGAAGAATATTCCCAATGACCTGAAAGACTACTAAAATACTCGCCCCCCTTTCCACTTATATGTCTGTGTGAGGCTGAATTTCCCCTCCCCCCCACCTTTTTTTTTTGAGACAGAGTCTCACTATGTCACCCTGGGTAGAGTGCTGTGGCGTCAACCAGTTGCTCACAGCAACCTCATACTCTTGGGCTTAAGCAATTCTCTTCCCTCAGCCTCCCAAGAAGCTGGGACTATAGGCGCTTGCCACAACGCCCAGCTATTTTTTTGTGGTGGTGGTTGTTGTCAATGTTGTTTATCAGGCGCAGGCTGAGTTCGAATCCACCAGCCCTGGTGCATGTGCCTTGGTCCCTAACTGCTGAGCTACGGGCACCAAGCCTGAATTTCCCACATTTACTTCAAACAAAACACTACACTGAAACAGCTTAGATGCAGAGGCAGAAAAAGAATGAGAACCTGACTACTGAACCTGAAAAAAAGGTTTGTAAAAATCTAAAGCAATGACACTTTTCTTGCTCATTTTTGAGTTGTTTTTTAGAAGTTGCTTTTCCCCAACAGATGTTATTTATATTAACATGTAATGAACCGGCTAAATTTCTTTTTCTTTTTGCGGTTTTTGGCCAGGGCTGGGTTTGAACCCGCCACCTCTGGTATATGGGGCCGGTGCCCTACTCCTTTGAGCCACAGGTACCACCCTCTTTTTTTTTTTTTTTTTTTTTTTTTTGAGTCTGTCTCATTATGTTACCTTGGGTAGAGTGCCATGGCATTTATAGCAACCTCAAACTCTTGGGCTTAAGCGACTCTCTTGCTTCAGCCCCCCAAGTAGCTGGGACTACAGGTGCCTGCCACAATGCCTGGCTATTTTTTGTTGCAGTTCTCATTGCTGTTCCTGGGCTGGGTTCGAACACACCAACTTTGGTGTATGTGGCTGGTGCCGTAATCACTGTGCTATGGGAGC
>CAUYRH010012163.1:0-13882 GCA_963574655.1 Perodicticus potto | reverse complement strand
GGTACCTGGGTTCAACTGAAGCGCCAGCCTGCTCCACCCAGAGAAGATCACTTTGTGAAAACAACAGAAAGGAACCTGAGCTCCTGGAACCCATTCCCTATGAATTCATGGCATAATAAGCATATAACATAGCACACAGGAGTACCAGTGGACCCATGTTTTTAGATGCAAGAACCCGTTTATTCCCCATGAGCTTATGGCATAATAGGTATACAGCATAGGATAACCAACAGACCCCATGTAACAGTGATACAAGGTGCTGGAACCTATTTCCCATGAATTCGAAAGTTAATCAATGCTTTGTCACATTCAATGGCAAGGTGCCTCCCTGAGCTACTGGAACCTCTTCCCTATGAATTCATAGCATGGTAGATAAAAATAATAGCCTACTGCTACTATAAAAATGTTTCTTGTTCATTCACTAAAAGTGTGATATTTTTTTCCCCAAAGAAGTATTAAAGCAAATTTTAATGTGTCCTAAAAAAAAAAAAAAAAAAGAAAGAAAGAAAAGAAAAGATTCTGAAGGTACTCAGATGAAATACTGTGATTTAATGGTTCTTAGTGGGAAGATTTTTAATTATAGATTTGCTGTGTACCAGGATGGAGTCCAACAATGGTGGGAATTCAGATAGGACAAAAGCACATACCAAAGGGCATGGGTCTCAAGCTATACTGCATGGATTTAAATCTCAACTCTGTGTCTTACTACCTATTAAGATTTTGTGCGGTTTATGGGCAGCACCTGTTCTCAGTGGTTAGGGCTCCAGCCCCAAATACCGAGGGTGGCAGGTTCAAACCTGACCCCGGCCAAACTGCAACAAAAAAAATAGCTGGGCATTGTGGGGGGCACTTGTAGTCCCAGCTACTCAGGAGGCTGAGGAAAAAAAATTGCCTAAGCCTAGGAATTGGAGGTTGCTGTGAGCTGTGCCGCCAGAGCACTCCACCAAGAGCAACAAAGTGAGACTGTGTCCCTTAAAAAAAAAAAAAAAAAAAAGATTAAGTGGGTTTTCAAGGTCTTTCTGCCTCAATTTTCTTATCTGTAACATTAAAATAATAAAAGCACCTATCTCACAGGCTTTGTATGATGAGTTAATACACACAGAGGGCTAAGAGCAGTAAGTAGTATGTTCTCTGTACCTGTTATTATTATATTTGAAAGCTTTCCTCAGGCAAATAACCACAAACACTGAGAGCTTTAAGATTACAAATATTTACAAAAAACCTGTGGGGTTTTACTAGCTATTAAACTTTATTTTGCAAAAATTATATAAAGTCCTATCAGTTTAAGCATTATAGAAATAGTAAAGACAAAGTCTTCCATCCCCTGCAGCTTGGCGCCTATGGCTCAACGGGCTAACGCGCCAGCCTCATACACCTGAGCTGGCGGGTTCAAATCCAGCCTGGGCCCACCAAACAACAATGATGGCTGCAACCAAAAAATGGCCAGGCAGTGTAGTGGGCACCTGTAGTCCCAGCTGCTTGGGAGGCAGAGGCAGGAGACTCGCTTAAGCCCAGGAGTTGGAGGTTGCTGTGAGCTGTGATACCACGGCATTCTCTCCAGGGTGACAGCTTGAGGCTCTGTCTCAAAAAAAAAAAAAAAGTCTTCCACCCCCTGCAAAGGAAACTCAGAGAAAAAAAGAAAAATAAATCCTCTATAGATGTATTTCCTCCTGCTATACAGTGTCTGCAATTTAAAACCTTACCACTAAATAAAATAATGATAAATAAATAAACCTTACCACTAGACTTGGCAGCTAAGGCGCCAGTCACATACACCAGAGCTGGCGAATTCGATCAAACCCAGTCCAGGCCTGCCAACCAAACAACAATGACAACTACAACCCCCGCCCCCCCCCGCCCCCCGCAAAAAATAGCCGGGCATTGTGACGGGTGCCTGTAGTCCCAGCTACTTGGGAGGCTGATGCAAGAGAATCACTTAAGCCCAATAGTTGGGGTTGCTGTGAGCTGTGATGCCATACCACTCTACTGAGGGTGACATAATGAGACTCTGTCTCAAAAAATAAAAAAAAACCTTACCACTAAGAACCATCAAATCCAGATAAGTATGGATATAAATATATACACATATACATCAACTGATTCATTCACTCACTCACTGAACAACCATCTATCATTTATCTAGATCTATTTATAGTCCCTAGTCTTCATCTAGGCACTAGAAATACAGCTTTGCACAAAATACCTATTCTCAAAGACTGGCATGTCAGTGGGGGAAAAATAAACTTCCAACCAAGTAAGACACTTTCAGATTATAATAAATACTATGAAGAAACTAAAACTGGACAATGGGATAGAGGACTGCCATGAAGCCTGAGAAGGTCTTAGTCATTTCAGGTAGTCAGAAAATACCTTTCAGAGGTGAGATTTGAAGAAGTAGCTGAACAAGAGCCAACCAGAGGATTGATTACCTGAGATAAGAGCATTCAACATAGAAGGAACAACTAAAGTAGTATATACTCTAAAACAGGCATCAGTTTGGTATATCCGAAAGGAAGAGTAGTAAAGTGAATGACAGAAAGTAAAACAACATGAAGCAATAGAAATAATGTCCTGATTAGACACAACAAAAATCCTTAGCAAAAACTTCGGAGTTAACAAAGGAGTTTAACAAATGTTAAATAGGTTAACATTATTTTTGATTTATCTACATTTCTAAGAGTATTAGTAAGTTTGGAAATCATTGTATGTTTATAGGTCTCATGCACTTCTTCTATGTACTGCCCATTTGTCCTCTTTCCTTGTTTTGCAACTGGGCTATCTCATGCTTATTGATTTGTAGTAATCCTTATTTATAGATGAATATTAGCCTATAGTCAAATGTAAGCATTACAAGTATTTCCTCTCATTTTAAAACTTTATTTATTTTTAAATTATTGATAGTCTTTGCTATAGTGTTATGTTGTCAAACTTGTCCATCTTGTCCTTTTGAGAAAACTTTTCAGTTTTTTAATAACAACACAGAACACACTGTTGATATAAATACGCATCTTTGTCTTGTTCTTGAACATAAAGGTAAAGATTTCAACACTAGGTACATTTGCATTGCATGTTTTATAAATATTAATATTCATAAGATTGAGAAGTTTTCCTCAATTCCTACTTGCTAGAAGTCTGGGCTTGTTTTTTATTTGGCATGTAAAGTATGGGCTGTGGGTTTCATTTTTTTTTCCCCCTCACTTTATTGCATTCGGTAGAGTGCCATGGCATCACATAGCTGACAGCAACCTCCAACTCCTGGGCTTAGGCGATTCTTTGTCTCAGCCTCCCAAGTAGCTGGGGCTACAGGCAGCCACCACAATGCGTGGCTATTTTTTTTATTGTTGCAGTTTGGCTGGGGCTGTGTTTGAACCCGCCACCCTCAGTATACGGGGCTGGCACCCTACCCACAGAGCCACAGTCACCACCTGGGTTTCGTTTGGTTTTTTCTTGAGGTTTTTGGCCGGGGCTGGGTTTGAACCCGCCGCTTCTGGCATATGGGGCTGGTGCCCTACTCCTTTGAGCCACAGGCACCGCCCTCGGGTTTCATTTTTTTAAAACAGACGTCCACCAACTCCATCAAGAAATGCTGTTGATTACCTATAAGTATATCCAGAGTCTGTCCATATCTCACTACTTTTACTACGATCACCAGAGATGACTGAGACAGCAATTGAACCAGTTGTTTCTCATCTGTGTAGTGACAGACCCTGTCTATACATAGTCCAAACTAAACTTAAATGCAAGTCACATCATGCTGTAAATGATCTAATCAACAATTTCCAAGTGATTCTATTTTATTAAGAGTAAATGTCAAAGTGCATACAAATGCCTCCCTTCATTTTTTGCTCCTCCAGATTCCTACCTCTCTGACCTTTATTCATATTACACTTCCACCTTACTCTGTTTTATCTACTCCGGCCTTCTGTTCCTCATATATGCTACAGATACACACATTTTTAGAAACTTTACAATAGCTGTTTCCTCGTTCCAATACACCCTTTCCTCAGCTATCTATGTGGCTTCCTCAAGCTCTAGCTCAAGGCTTACCCTCAATATGTATGTTAGCTAGTTGCTAAAGATGGTTCATTTTATCCTCATAGATAAGGTTACGCAGGAACTGGATTTTATCCAATTTAATTCTTGAACAATTTCAACTATCTGTTCCTATTTCATTGTCACTCAATTTTAACAGTGTTCCTTCTTAGTCATACATTTGTAAGAAGACTGCCAATAAACTTACTTTGAAGCATTATATATTATATAACACAACTATTTTTCTTTATATCACTCTCATTTAGTTACAGAAGCACTTTCTCTCTTTACTACCGAGAGAGAAATACCTCCTGACACCTGAGAGCTGACCTGATACTATCAGCTGCTACTCCTTGGTCTTACTATAAGCTGGCCTGGCATTCAGAGAGAGGCGTTGGTGTCCCCCTGCTATACTAAACTACTTCATAAAACATCAATATCAAACTAGGCTATTCTATACCCATGACATGTCAAGGCAAACTTGTAATCATGTCTAAACAAAGACAAAACATAATCATTGTCCAGGCCAAGAAATGCCAAATATCCCTTCTCCCAGTTGGTGATTGCTGTATCTTTATAATTACAGCTTCACTCTAATCTCCTCTCTATATAGATAAGATTAAGATATGCCATGACACAATTACCCCCACTTCTTGACAATATCCCCTTCACTCTTCACTTTAGCTTCACTCTAATCTGCTCTCTGTATAGATAAGATTAAAATATGCCATGATAGAATTACCCCCACTTCTTGACAATAACTCCACCACAGTGAATTCACATTTTAACATTCCCCAATATTTCCAGTCAAAAGCCAAAATCCTGTCGTTTTTTAACACCGTCTGAGACCCAGCACTTTGATTCCTTCATCTGTGTACTGTGGCCACTGCCCTCCTTTTTATCTCTTTCTTGAATAAAATAAATTATACTTAAAAAAAGAAAAAAAAATGAATCCCAGTAATGTGAGTTTCTGCTCACTGCAAAATAATAGATCCAAATTGTTCAACTACAGGCGAGTCCCTGGTAGTTTTTGCCTGGAAGGCATCAACACCCTACTGTCTCAGATGTTGATTGTAAGTTAACAATAGTCCCTACTGTTTCTGTACTCTTAAAAACAACAGTGATAAATGCTACAGAATAATCAAATCACTCTAAACCAGAAATCATAAAATTGGAGACAGGGTCTCAGTCTGTTGCCTCAAACTCCTGGGCTCAAATAATCCTTCTGCCACAACCTCCCAAGCAGCTGGGACTACCTGAGTGATCTACCAAGCCTGGCTAAATTTTTGTATTTCTTTTCTTTTTTTTTTTAAGATAGAGTCTCACTTTGTCACCCTCAGTATAGTGTCATCGCATCACAGCTCACAGCAACCTCAAACTCTTGGGCTTAAACGATTCTCTTGCCTCAGGCTCCCAAATAGCTAGGACTACTGGCACCTGCTACAACACCTGACTATTTTTTGGTTGTAGTTGTTATTGCTGTTTTAGCAGACCCAGGCCGCCAGCCCCGGTGTATGTGGCCAGTGCCCTAACCACTGAGCTATGGGCACCAGGTCCAAATTCTGTATTTCTTGTAGAGACAGGGTCTCATATGTTGCCCAGGCTAGTCTGTAGCCCTTGGCCTCAAGGAATCCTTCCGCCTTAGCCTCCCATAGTGCTAGAATCACAGGCATGAACCACTGTGCCTAGCCTATAAAATATTTGATGAGAGAAACTGAAAAAGTACAAATAAATGGGAAGATATGCTGTATTCATGCTTTGGAAAGAAAAAATTAGTATTGTTAAAATGTTCATATAATCCAAAGTGGCCTACAGATTCAATGGAATCCCTATCAAAATTCCAATGACATTTTTCATAGAAATAGAAAAAGTAATCCTGAAAGTCATATGGAATCACAGAAGACTCTGAATAGCCAAAGCAATGTTGAACAAATGGAACAAAGTTGCAGGCAAACTGACTTCAAACTACACTACAAAGCTGATGATGATTGTGGCAAAAAAACAGACACAGACCCATAGAACAGATAAAACCACCCAGAAATAAATACATGCATTTTTGTCAGTTGATTTCAACAAAGATACCACAAACACCTGATGAGTAAAGGACAGTCTCTTCAACAAAAATGGTATTGGGTCAACTGGCTATCCACGTGCAAAAGAATAAAGTCAGACCCTCAACTTAGACCATATACAAAAATCAACTCAAAATGGATTAAAAGACATAAATCTAACACCTGAAACTAAAAAAAAAAAAACTATTGGAAGAGGGCAGCGCCTGTGGCTCAAGGAGTAGGGTGCTGGCCCCATATACAGGAGGTGGGGGTTCAAACCCACCCAGGCAAAAATCCTGCAAAAAAAAAAAAAAAGTAAAAGTAAACCTACTGGAAGAAACAGGGGAAACGCTCCAAGACATTCTCAATCTTGGCAATGTATGGGCAATGACTTTTTGGATATGACCTCAAAAGCACAACACAATAAAAGCAAAAATAGCTAAATGGAATCAATATCAAACTAGAGCGGTGGCGCGGCTGGTCATGGAGGAAGCGGAGGACGGCTGCTAAGATGCCCGCTGTGTGCGGTTGAGCGGGGTACGGGCCCAGGCGCTGCTGGACGACTGTGCCGGCGTGCTATTGTGCCGGCGTGCTATTGCGCGGCGAGGAGGCCCAGAGAGCGCTGCAGCCCGTGGCAAGTGCCTGGGCGTCATCACCAACAACAGCAGTAAGACCCACGAGGCCTATGCTGATAAGCTGCGCCTGGGCTTAGGCAGCCTGGTGGGGCCAGTGCCGGCCTGCCGGTCTTCAGCACGGCCTACTGCACAGCGCTCTACCTGCGCTAGTGCTTGGCCGGCCCCCAAGGCATATGTGCAGGGAAACCTGGCCCTGGCCGCAGAGCCAGTGGCCATGGGAGTCGCCAGTGTGGGCGTGGGACCTGAGCCTCTGCAGGGCGACAGCCCCGGCGACTGGCTGGATGTGCCACTTGAGCCCGACGTGAACGCGGTAATGGTTGGCTTCGACCCGCACTTCAGCTACATGAAGCTCACGAAGGCCCTGCGCTACATGCAGCAGCCTGGCTGCCTGCTCATGGGGATCAAGATAGACAGCCGGGTCCCGCTCGAGGACGGCCACTTCATCGCGGGTACTGGCTGTCTGGTCCCAGCCGTGAAGATGGAGGCCCAGCACCAGGCGGAAATTACAGGAAAGGCCAGCCGCTTCATTTTCGACTTCGTGTCCCAGGAGTACGGAATCAACCCTAAAAGCACCGTCATGGTGGGAAACCACCTGGACACAGACATCCTCCTGGGCGTCACCTGTGGACTGAGACGATCCTGACCCTCACTGTAGTCTCCACTCTAGGTGACGTGAAGAATAATCAGGAAAGTGACTGAACATCTAAGAAGAAAATGTTCCCTGACTTCTATGCTGACAGCATAGCCGACCTTTTGCCCGCCCTTCAAGGTTGAAGATTTAGTGTCTTTAATCTCCAGAATAAAAAAAAGTGAAAATCAGTTACCCAAATTCATAGGTGGGGCTTGAGCATATGCTCAGCTACCTGGCTTCAGAGGAAGCAAAGGGATTGGTTAACCTTGTTAAGTAAACGTTTTGGGGGTGATTTTGTTTACTTCCATTCTAAGATGTACTTTTAAGTGTAGGGGCACTGAGGGGGTGGGTTCTGAGCCTTGGGTGTTGGCAAGGGCAGCCTCAGCAGGGCCTGCTAATGGACTGAGGCATGTCTAGAGATGGTTGGTCATTTATTTTGCTGGGAAATTCATTCAGGTATCAAACTCCCTGAAGAACAGAGGAGAGGGGCTGATTATTGTGACTGTTCTGAGAAGCTTGCACAGAGGGAACCAAGGTTCCATCAGTGTGACTGTCCAGCAGCAGAGCCTCTTGTATCCTGCCCCTCACTGCAGGGAGTGAGTGGAGGAGGGGAACTGCTCCCAGGTGGTGTCGTCCTGCCCTTAAGGTTTGGGGTGCTGCCCTTGCCACCCTTCTCCCTTCCCTACTTCTTTGAAAGACACTCTGATGTCACACTTGAGTGTCTGTTCTGTTTCGATACCCAAGGCTGCTGCTGCTCATACACAGTTACCCAGTTTGGCAAACTCAGCACAGCTAAACCTCAGCTCTCTCATGTTTAAACTTAGGTGATTTGGACTGAGTATACTGTTGACTGAGTGGCCCAAGAGGGGATGGATGCTTTCATTGAACTCTGGGCTCCTGAGCAGTGTGGGTACCAAAAATTACTATTTCAAGCCACATTGTCAAGTGGTGGAATTAAATCTTAAGCCTGTTGATTAAAAAAAATAAATCAAACTATAAAGCTCCTCCCCATCCAAGGAAACAATCAGCAGAACTGAACAAACAACCTATGAAATGAAAGAAAATGTTTGCAAACTACACTTCTGATAAAGGGTTAATATTCAAAATATACCAGGAACTAAAAAAACTCAAAAGCAAAAAAAAATCAAATAGCTCCATTTAAAAATGAGCAAAGGACCTAAATAGATATTTCTCAAAAGAAGACACACAAATGACTTACACTACATGAAAAAACTGTTCACCATTCCTAAACCACCAGAAAAATGCAATTAAAACCACAGTGAGATATACTTCACACTTCTTAGAAAAAGTATTATCAAAAAGACAAAAGATAAGTGGACACTGCTGGAGGGATGTTAAATTACTGCAACCATTATGGAAAACAGTAAGGAGATTCCTCAAAAAATTAAAAACAGAATTACCACAGGATCCAGCAATATCAGTACTGCATAATGCATATCTCAAAGGAAATGAAATCAGTATGCTGAAGAGATATCTATACTCCCGTATTTACTGCAGCATTATTCAAAACAGTCAAGATTCAGAATCAATGTGACCATCATTAATAAATGAATAAAGAAGAGGCAGTACTTATACACAATGGAGTACTATTCAGCCTTTAAAAAAGAAGAAAATCCTGTCATTTGCAACAACATGGATGAACCTGGAGGATACTGTGTTAAGTGAAATAAGTAGGAACAGATCGAAAAATACCACATAAACTCACTCATACATGAAATCGTAAAACAGCAAACTCACAGACACAGAGAGCAAAAAATGGTGGTTACCAATGGCTGGGGAGGTAGGGATAGAGGATTAAAATATGTTGCTCATAGGGTACCAAAATCTAGTTAGGATAAATAAATACAAGGGATCTATTATAAAACATGGTTACTAGAGTTAACAACAATGTAGAGACTTACACTTATCTTCTACCTACTGTGAGCTATCATACATTTTATATACATAAACAAATTGTAAACCCAGACTGTAATTTTAAATTTCACTGTATCTTATAATGAAACAGGTTACAAAAACTTGAAAGTAGAATAAAATTGCCTTTACATTTACATTGCCTTTACAGTAAAATAGATAAATATGATAATACATTACAATTTGACTTTTTATTTTTGTATTTTTATTTGTGAAATGCACTAAAATCTTAACAATGAAACATGTTTCCAAGCACAAAAAAGTCAGGGGAAAAAAATCTTACCATTCTTGCTGACATCCAGTTCCCTGAGATTAATAAGATTTGCAATGGATGCTGGTAATGTTGTTAAATCATTGTCAGGCAAACTCAGTTTGTGTAGAGACTGACAGTTAAAAAGTTGCTATTGGAAAAAATGAGGAAAGAATTTTGATTATATATTTCCTTAAGTATTTCATGTACTAATTTTTATACAAATAAATAATACTAGTTGTATTAAATGTGAATGAGTTCTACCTTCCTATATACCTGGAAAGATCTCTCATAGTTCTGGTCATGCTAATATGGATCTGAGTACAACGGAACCAATCAGAATAATTTACATCTTTATATTTATACCTTAAACAAAATACACTTAGTAAGAATAAGTATATGGTTGTATGTTCTCTTAGGGTAGTCCAAAAAAAGTAGATATTAAGTATGATAAACTCTGGGAGGCACCTATGGCTCAGTGGGTAGTGTCCCGGCCCCATATATCAAGGGTGGTGGGTTCAAACCTGGCCTTGGCCAAACTGCAACAAAAAGATAGCTGGGGCTCAGCGCCTGTGGTTCAAGCAGCTAAGGCACCAGCCATATACACCTGAGCTGGCAAGTTCGATCCAGCCTGGGCCAGCCAAACAACAATGATGGCTGCAGGGCGGCACCTGTGGCTCAGCGAGTAGGGCGCTGTCCCCATATACCGAAGGTGGAGGGTTCAAACCCAGCCTCAGCCAAACTGCAAAAAACAGAAAAATAGCCGGGCGTTGTGGCGGGTGCCTGTAGTCCCAGCTACTTGGGAGGCTGAGGCAAGAGAATCGCCTAAGCCCAGGAGTTGGAGGTTACTGTGAGCTGTGTGATACCACGGCACTCTACCCAGGGCGATAAAGTGAGATTGTCTCTACAAAAAAAAAATTGGGGGCGGCACCTGTGGCTCATAGAGTAGGGCACCGGCCCCATATACCGAAGGTGGCAGGTTCAAACCCGGCCTCGGCAGAACTGCGAAACAGAAAAACAGCCAGGCGTTGTGGCGGACACCTGTAGTCCCAGCTACAGAGGAGGCTGAGGCAAGAAAATCACCTAAGCCCAGGAGTTGGAGGTTGCTGTGACCTGTGTGACGCCACAGCACTCTACCGAGGGCAACAGAATAAGACTCTGTCTCTACAAAACAAACAAACAAACAAACAAACAATGATGGCTGCAACAAAAAATAGCCAGGTGTTGTGGCGGGTGCCTGTAGCCCCAGTTACTTGGGCGGCAGAGGCAGAAGAATCACTGGAGCCCAGGAGTTGGAGGTTGCTGTGAGCTTTGATGCCATAGCACTCTACCCAGGGTAATAACTTGAGATTCTGTCTTAAAAAAAAAAAAAAAAAAAGCTGGACATTGTGGCTGGCACCCGTAGTCCCAGCTACTTGGGAGGCTGAGGCAGGAGAATCACCTGGGCCCAGAAGTTGGAGGTTACTGTAAGCTGTGTGACGACATGGCACTGGGAGGGCGATAAAGTGAGACTCTGTCTCTACAAAAAAATAAATAAATATGATAAATTCCAGAACTTGTCTTTCAAGCAAAATTAGCATTCCAAAATGAAAGCCTTGTTAAGAGCATTCTTCCAAAAATGTAAAATCAGGCCAGGCACAGTGGCTCATGCCTGTAATCCTACCACTATGGGAGGATGAGGTGGGTGGATTGCTTAAGCATATGAGTTCGAGACCAGCCTGCGCCAAAGTGAGACTTCATCTCTAAAAAAAATAAAATAGGCAGTACCTATGGCTCAGTGAGTAGGCTGCTGGCCCCATATACTGAGAGTGCTGGCCCTGAACAAACTGGGGGAAAAAAAAATAGCCAGGTGTTGTGGCAGGCACCTGTAGTCCCAGCTACTCGGGAGGCTGAGGCAAGAGAATCGCCTAAGCCCAAGAGCTGGAGATTGCTGTGAGCTGTGATGCCACTGCTCTCTACTGAGGGCGACAAAGTAAGACTCTGTCTAAAAAAAAAATAAAATAAAATAAGCCAGGAGTTGTGGCAGTTGCCTGTAGTCCCAACTACTTGGGAAGCTGAGGCAAGAGAATTGCTAGAGCCCAAGAATGTGAGGTTGCTGTTAGCTGTGACGCCACAGCACTCTACTGAGGACAACAAAGTGAGACTCTGTCTCCAAAAAAGAAAAAAACCTAAAAACGTAAAATCATTAGGTACAGGAGAGAGAAATGATTCAGTATTTGTTTAACCAAGACTCTCTCTTTTCAACACAGACTAGACCAAGACCACACAGATGGTGACCAAAGAGGAGGACTAACCCTGGTTTTCTGTCTTCTCTAAGAGAACTGAGAACTGGCTAAAGGGAGATAAATTATATGAAGAATATATAAAGAATAGTAAATTACAAAGCAACCTACTACAACCAAGGCATGTAGTTCATAAGGATGCAAACAGCAACAGTTAATGTTTTATCCACAGCCATACACAGATTTCTCAGTAAAATAACCTAGGATAGCAGTGGCTTTCAAATGTTTTTAGCAGTAGCCACTAGAAAAGAAGCCTTTTACATACTGCTATTCAGTATATGTATATTAAAACAATGAACAATGGCTATATGCAACACATCCATCCTATTTTATATTCTTTTATACTTTTATAGTTAAGATTGATGGATTAAATAAAGAATGTCCATTTAAATTTAAATTTCAGATAAACAACAAATAACCATTTTGGTACAAGAATACCCTATATATTGTATGAGACACATTTATATATTAACAAAGTATTCCTTATTTTACATTTCTAATGTAATTGAGTTTCCTATTTTTATTTTCTAATTCTTGCAATCCAAATTTATAATTCACTTTTTCACAATGTTGGCCACATACACAAAATTGATTTTTATGAGCCACCAAAAGATTTCCACCTAGATGAGAGTTTCAAAAACACTGCTACTTGGGTGGCAAAATATCCAAACAATGAAAAGCTATTGTAGCTTTTCTATAAACAGACCATTAGGTATTGGATAGCAAGGGACTGGGAATTAAAAAATACTAAAAGAAAGGCCAGGCACAATGGCTCCTGCCTGTAATCCTAGTACCCTCTGAGGCAGAGGCTGAGGCAGGTGGATTGCCTGAGCTCAGGAGTCTGAGAACAGCCTGAGCTAGAGCAACACCCTATCTCTAAAAATAGCCAGGTGTGTGGCTGGCGCCAGTAGTCCCAGATACTAGAGAGGCTGAGGCAAGATCACTTGAGCCCAAGAGTTTGATTTTGCTGTGAGCTATGAGCGAGAGCACTTTACTGAAGGCAACAAAGTGAAACTCTCTCAGAAAAAAAATTTTTAAGTACTGAAAAAATTTTAATAAAGAAACAAGGAGCAGCTCGGCACCCATAGCACAATAGTTAGAGCGCCAGCCACATACACCGAGAATGGTGGGTTTGAACCAGCCTGCTAAACAAGGACAACTACAACCAAAAAAATAGCCAGGTGTGGTGGGCGCCTGTAGTCCCAGCTACTTGGGAGCCTGAGGCAAGAGAATCATTTAAGTACAAGAGTTTGAGGTTGCTGTGATGCCATGGCACTCTACCTAGGGTGACATAATGACACTCTGTCTCAAAAAAAAAAGAAAAGAAAAGAAAGAAAAAGGAAAAAAAGAAATGAGATAATTCCAGAGTGTTTCAGAACAATAAACCAACTTCCTCGGTCTAGTTATTACATTTCAGAAACACAAATCCTTCCAAACAAATTATAAATGGAGAAAAACAAAATACCTGTACACTCTCTGCAAAGTTGTTTAACAATAAATTATAACATGGTTGCAACTAAAAGGACAATTACCCTCAATTAATCTCTTATGAACAGTAGAAAAAATAGCATTATGTGTTTGTCCAGTTAAATTTATTGGGTCCAGAAATTGTAGTTTATCCGTCTAATACTGAATAACTGAAATTAAATACACAAGTACTCAAGCAAATAAACTAAAGAGGTATAGATAGACTTTTGTGTGTGTGTGTGAAAGACTGAGTCTCATTTTGTTGCCCTGGGTAGAGTGCCCTGGCGTCACAGTTCACAAAATCTTGGGCTTAAGGGATTCTCTGGTTATTTTTTAGAGAAAGGATCTCATTCTAACTCAGGCTGGTCTTGAACCCATGAGCTCAGGTGATCTGCCTGCCTTGGCCTCCCATCGTGTGGGGATTATAGGCCTGGGCAACTGCTCGTAAGATGTACAGACTTTTTTTTTTTTAATAATTTTATTAAATCATAATTGTGTACATTGGTGCAATCATAGGGCAGAAAGTGCTTCATATACAATCAGAAACATTTTGATCGTACTGTGAGAGATAGCCCTCATAGCATTTTCTTAATCACTATATA
>CAUYRH010012162.1:0-49478 GCA_963574655.1 Perodicticus potto | reverse complement strand
TAGAGATACTTTGCTAAGGAGAACATGTTCCAGCTCCATCCATGTCAATATGAAAGAGGAAAAGTCACCATCCTTCTTTAAGGCTGCATAATATTCCATGGTATACATGTACCAAAGTTTATTAATCCATTTGTGTATCGTTGGGCTCTTGGGTTTCTTCCATGACTTAGCAATTATGAATTGGGCTGCAATAAACAATCTGGTGCAGATATCGTTGTTGTAATGGAATGTAAAGGAATTATAGGGTCAAATGGCAATTCTATTTTTAGATCTCTGTCCAGCTTTTTTAAGGCTGCATAATATTCCATGGCATACATATGCCACAATTTAAGTGAACACTTCTGAACATAATCTGTAGGGCAAATGGCCATTCTTAATTCACAACTTATATATATATTCAAAACATAAATTATTTAAAAACCAAACACAGTACAGTCAAAAGAAAAAATATAATTCAAATAAGTTCAATGTATCCCAGAAATACAAGAAAGTGTCATTTATGATGAGAGGGAAAAAAAACCTTAATGTACTAGTAGCAGAAAGAAGCCTCTTTAATTGGATAAACCTTCCTAATGCCGCAATGTATTTTCATTGTTAAAAAGGGGCCGCCACCCACAGGTTGAGAACCATTGGTCTATACAAAAATCACTTTAACTGGTGAAACATTCAAAGTAATTACTTTAAATCCCAAGAGAAGGATGCCCACTGTCACCACTTCTATTCTACCTTGTGATAAAGTCTCTAGTCCAGCTCCTATAATAGAAATGTGAATAAATATGTAAGGAGTATAATATAACAAACAAAATACTATATATTGTATAGTAATATCTATGTTACTGCATACTGTATAGTAATCATAGGTACAACTATATAGAAAACTGTACAGAAACAATGTAAAAAATTGGTTTTAAAAAAGTTTAGCAATTTTGCTACATACCATATTACTAAACCCCCAAAATCCATTAATAGAAAAAATATGTGGGAAGAACCTCAGAAAATATTTTTATTGATGGATAAGACATTAAGGAAGAAGCTCATAAAACTTGACTGAAAAATATTAAAGTAGCTATAAACAAGTAGAAAGATATCATGCTCAAAGTAGAAAAATAACATCATAAAAATGTAACCTTTTTCAAGTTGATCTATACATTTAAAAGAATTATAATCTAAATTTTAACAGAATTTTTAATGGAATACAACAAAGCTAAAGTTTATTGTGGAAATAAAAATGCAAGACTACTGAGTACTTTTTAAAGAAAAAATATAAATTTTTAGTCAGGTAAGACTGTCTGTAGAATTATGGTAACTAAGATAGGACATTATTTGTATAAACAGGACAAATATAGAAATGGACCACAACTGAGACTTCTGAAAAAAAAATTATTAATTTATGATAATTTGATCTATGGCAGGGATGATATTGCAGGTGACTGAAATAATTGTTTTTTCATGTGGAAAAAATAATATACAATGCCTATGTCATGTAAGCAAAATGTTAAGAGCAATTTTAAAAAGTTATGACCTTTAGGTTATGAAAGATTCCTTGAACAAAATACAAACTATGGAAGCTATAGCTAAAAGAATGAGCAATTTAGACTCCAGTAAAATTAAGAAATTTGGTGAATCAAAAGATTCATAATAGCTTCAATCTGGGAAAAGCTATTTGCCACACACAAAACTGACAAAGGATTATTAACCAAAATAAATTTAAAAATTCCTAAGAAAAAGAACATTCAGTAGAAAAATAGACACAAGAACAAGCAGTTCATGAAAGATGGAATACACATGGCCAATTGACATATGAGAGAACAATTAAGTTAGCCATGAGGGAAACACGAATTAAAACCAAATGAGTTACCCTGTCCACTAACCAGATCAGCAAAAACATTTAAAAGTCTGATAATGCAAATATTGGAGCAATATATATATATATATACCCCCCCCCACACACATATACATAAACACACACAAATACATACACACACATGTACATACACACACACACACACATACATACATACATACTAGTGGTCAAACTAGTAAAGGTGAAACTCTAATACATATATAGTAGAACCTCCATAGCTGACCCCCTCCCTATATTGCCCACCTCCTTAAGTTGAGCTAATTTTAATAGACTGAGTATGCACCACATTATCAGTCCAGTAGACCTAGTTCCTTTTATTGACCACCAGTTTGTTAGTCTCTTGGGTGGTTGACTTACAGAGGTTCCATATATGTATATAAAAATATTTGTGGGAGCACTATGGGAGGCCAAGGCAGTGGACTACTTGAGCTCACGAGTTCGAGACCAGCCTAAGCAAGAACGAGACCGCCATCTCTACTAAAAATAGAAAGACTAAACCAAAAGAATGGCTTGAGCTTAAGAGTTTGGAGTTGCTGTGAGCTATGAGGACACCACGGCACTCTACCCAAGGCAACAGCTTGAGACTCTGTTTCAAAAAAAAAAAAGTGTGGGAGTGTAAATTGCTAAAATCACTTTGGAATATAATTTAGCATTATCAATAAAGATGAAGATGTGCCGGGCCTGTGACCGGCAATTCCATGTGTCCCCGAGACATGTACAGAGATGTCCAGAGCCACACAGTTTACAATGGCAAAAAGCTGAAGATAACACACTCATCCCAGGTGAACTGATAAATGCACACTATGCAGGCACTCCCCAGGCTACAAGCATCTGACTGACATGCGACTTGCATTTACAAATGTGGAGGCTACTATCAGTAATTGGTAATCGTACCTGTTCCAATAAGTGCAAACTCACCTTAAGAACAAGCCTACAGAAACCATCTCATTCGTAACCCAGGGACTACTTGTACTATAATATACTATGAATAGTATATTCTTGCAATAGAATAATGTGTAACAGTGAAAATTAATGAACCACTATTGAACAAATCAATATGGTCAGTTCTCAGAAACATGATATTGAGTGGATAAAACAGTCTACAAGAATAAATACTTTCACATGATATCATTCATAGGAAATTCTAAAACACAAAACTATGTTGTTTAAAGATACACACACACATTCTGGGAACGTAAGATAAAAGGAAAGAGATGTGGTGAGCAAGACATATGGGGTCTTCAGTGGTCTTATCATAATATTCTGTCTTTAGTATAGGTTCATAGGCATTCATTGTATTATTATACCTTATAATATGTGTTGTATTTGCATTAAATAGCTTATAATAGTTTAAAAGGAAGGGAAGAAACGTGTCCTGGTAACTCCACTTTCTGCCCCGGTGTAGTTAGGTGCCCCATACAATCTTAGTGACCGGTATATCTGGGACAAAGTCTGCCTCAGAGAGCAGTAGGAGAAGCCCCATCCTTCTCAGCAGTTTTTATGCAAAATCCTAGAGGCAACTCCTTTAGTAAACGCAGAGGAGCACATATGGAAATTGGGGACTGGGAAGCAAAGCTCTCAGGGTGGGCCATGCAGTTATAAGGCCCTGCTCCTGCCTCTTCCCACATTTCTCTGCCTCTGGCACCTTTATTGTAAAGACTTTTTTTCCCATGAAGTCTTCACTGCTTTCTTTACTGAAATTGATGACTTGCTCTTGTGAGTTCCCATTACAGGAGAAGTTATCACACCACCACTCCTCACTTGTGGACATGTCTGCATATCAAAATAATGGTCATGATTCCTTATGATCTTGACAATTGCCACACACAAGATTCCTGAATTCAGGCCAGAGATCTTCCCCTGCTCTCTCCCAAATCACTAGCAAAGGTAATAAGCCTGGGAAACAGGAAGAAACAAACATGGGTTGTCATGTCAACAAACTCTACACGTCCATTGTGCCCCCCAGGGAGCAATCCTCAATTCTATCCCAGGTTCCTCTGCTCTTGCCCACATCCTGGCCTTTCCTTCCCTTTAATATGCATCTCCCTCTCTTGGCCCACACTGCCCTGGTCCAAGCTTCCACTCCGCTGGGAAATCACTCCAGAGTCGTCACTTATCTCCCTGGCTTAGCATTCCTGACCTCCCCTCCTCACGGCCACCTCTAACCGGTCCTCCACTGTGGCCAGCCTCATATTTCCACGCCGCAAATTGGGCCCCACTGTCACCCTGACTTAACCTTTACTGTCTCTTTATCACCTCTGGGACACAATCAAATTCCTCGCACACCCAAGAAGTCTTCGGGTTCTTTTCCCAGCCTTATCTATTGCCACTTCTCCCCAGCACATCTGCCATAAATCACATGCCTTTCCACACAGACCAGGCTTTCCTACTTGCATCTCTGGTGTTTAGACTGCTCCTTCCCCTTCCTGTCTGGCATCTCCTGAGAACTAAAAGGGCTCTTGGCACATAATGACTCTGTCTGAGCCCTGCTCTGAAAGCCTCAGCCAACCCTGGCGTGCCTTCTGGCAGCGGAAGGCTGCATCCCGAGGAAGACTTAGTTCACCTTCGAGTTCCTGTCTCAGAAAGTTAATGCTTGTAATAAGACTTTCCCATTTGTTCTAGTCAAGATCTGATGGTAGTCTCTTGTCTAATCTTTATTAGAGCGTTTACCAAAAAAAAATCTTCTAATCACTTTCACTCTGACACACTCCCTAACTCGATTGTTGTAGCTTTTCACTCCCCTGACTATCCGAGCAGCAGCCCCTCTCCATCTCCGCGGCCACATTCTTCCCCAGCCAGCGAGTAGAACCTGTTTTCACCACTTTACCTAATGTCTGGGGCTCTGTTCATCTTTCACACCACTCCCACTCCAACCCCGAGCCTCAGTGTTCCTCCCGCGAGGAAATCTCTTCTCTCGGCCTCCTCGATGATGCTTGCCCCTTGTCTGTATGCCCTTGAAACTTTGAACAAGTATCAGAGGGTGGGGATGAGAAACTAAAATGTGCTTTTCTTCTAGTCAAACTGCCATGTAGACTAGAACTCTGAAGGTAGTGAACTGTGTTCATCGTGCCGGATACACAGCAGACTTGAGTAAGTAAATGGGGAGCAAGGAGGGAACTGAATGAATGTGAGAATAAGTGCCTGTGTGGGGGTGGTGAGGGTGAAGATGTGCTTCCGTTCCGGACTCATCACTAAAGGCCATGAGGACGGAGTGGAGGAAAGCAACTGTACTTCTCCAGGAGGAGAAGAAATAGACCGTTGTCGACTTGTCCTTATAGCCTCTGAGCTACTCCATTCCATACTTTCTACTCCATTTTCCCACCCCAAATCTTTCTTAGTTTGTATGTAAAATATTTTTCCCTTGGGAGCCATGAAGAACCCATATTCTTTACTATAATGGGGACAAAGAGGGATTCAATCCCTACAAACACCATACAAAATTTGCTAGCTGAAAGGGCTTTATCCTGGCCATAACCAGATGAAAATGTGTGATGGCAAGCCAACCTAAATTATCCCATTGTTTTCAAGTGTGACTAAATACTGACTAATATTACTTCCTCTGGCACTTTTTTTTTTTTTTTTTGACTCAGTACAATGGAAGAGTTCCAGGCTGTTGTTCTACTTTGCTGTCTGGACAGAATGACTTCCTGCACATCATAACCACTTGAGACAGAAAAAAATGGAAACGAGAAAAAAAACAAAACACCCAAGAGGATGCTTCAGTTTAGCAATGGCTTTTGGGTTTGGGATCTTGTTGCTTTTGTTGTTCTAGGTTATTCACATAATCGGTAAAGAATACTGAAATCCAAGCTGGAAGAAACCTTGCCCAGGTCGCCTCGTGCGGAGCCAGCACCTCCCTGCCTGCACCTGAGATCTCAGTGTCGCCAGGATAGCTCCTGTCACGTGGTTCAGGCTGGAGGCGAACTGTCTTTCTACGCAAGCCCTCACACCTCAGGCTGTCGGCAGTTTCTTTTGCCTCCCCATAACCTGTTCATTTTAGCTGTATATTCTGGTGTTTGCAGAGAGTAAGAGATTCAGAGCCTTATTCCTTGTGGACAGGATCACTAGAGACATGACTTCTCTCAGAGAGAAAATAGAGAAGTGAGTGGGACTGAAGCTCTGGGGATGTCTTCAGAGAGTACAAATGAAGGACACTATCCAGAGGTGTCTTTGAAAGTTCAGGTGAGCCCCTCTTCCCATGTTCGTGGCCAATGACAGGTAGCCAAAATAGTTTCATCCAAGCCATTCAGGCTGAATAGAGTCCCAATACTTCCCCCCCTTCTTCTCTCCTTCTAAAGCCCTCTCTCCCACCTCCTTCTAGCACTATTAGGCTTTGTTCTAAATAGTCAGCAGCCTCAGCCTACCCTCTCCCCCAACAATAGGCAGCAGGGACCACCTGTTCCACACTACATGCAGACAAAATGCATGCTATCTCTGGGCAAAGAGGAAAATGTCCCCTCTCTGAGAGATTTTGCTCCTTTCATTAGGAGACAGAGCATTCACCAGGAGGCAGAGGACTCCTCTGAAAACTAACGCCAAACTCTTTCCACTGTAGGATTCACTTTCCTCAGGGTGTAAGTCATTTCTATAACCTCTGAGTTTCCACCAGGTTTAGGGTCAAAGAAAAACCCATCCTCTACACTCCCTTTCAGCTCCCTGAGAAAGGAAAAAGGAACATTACATGGCGGAGATGATTGGCTTCTAATTGTCAACTGCAGTTGGTGCCTCAGAAACCACAGCCATCAAATGCAGAGCTTTGCTAAATCATCATTATTTCAGCTACTAATTAGGTCTAATGTTCACAGCAGAGTCTGTGGGGGCAATAAACTACTTCTTCAAATGATTTAAACTTCCATGCAAACACTCTGTGATGCCCACAAAAACCATTCCCTTACAAAGGTTTTCTGAGACAAAGAATAGGACCCCCATGACATGGCCCCATGGAAGAAGGGTCAGTACCCTGGAACTCTGGATGTGCACAGCCACCCTGTCCCTTCTGGCCAGCCCCCTGCTCTACTTCTTTGGTTATGATAAGATGTCTCGGGGGGCCACACAAGTGACAAAGTCAAACAAGTATCAGTGAACAGTAAATTCACTGGATATACTGTGGAGTGACATTACCTGAATTCTTAGGCCTTCTGGCAAGAGAATCATCTACTACTTCTGGACTGTGGGGTCCCTGTCCCTTGGCCCCAGTTTAAAAGACTGGGATTAGAGAAAGGGACTGTGGTGCCAGGAAATCAGAGGCAGTTTTATGTGACCTATCTCAGAGCAGTAATATTGGTGTTTCTTCAGATCTTTCCAGAAGTACTTACGTAATGTGCCTTTGTTAGCCTGCTTGAACCTTTCTACAATGTACACATAGATCAAAACGTCAAAATGTACTCCATAAATGTACATAATTATCATTTGATCATGAAATTTAGAATGTTACCCAATATGTGGTCACTGAAAAAAACAGAAAATGCGAACAAGCAAAAAAGAAAAGTTTCATTTTCCATCAACCCATCACCTAAAGTTTCTTAACCTCAACATCATTGATGTTGTAGGCTGGATAGTGCTGGGCGGTGAAGATTATCTGTCGTATTCTAAAACGTTTAGCAGCATCTCTGCTTCTACACACCGGATGCCATTAGCACACCCTCCCATTTGGAGCAACACATCATGTCACCAGGTAATGTCAAATCCCACCTACGAGAAAAATCACTGTCACTGAGGACCATTGCTCTAGAGATATCCAGTGACACGTTTTCCTGGTTTTTGTCCTGCGTACATACAAATGTACACACATTTAAAAATAGAGTTGTAGTATATATATTGTTTTGCATTTTCATCTTTCACTTAACTATGTACCCCACTTTTCCTTCACCATATCTTGAACATGCTGCTACCTTTTTTAATGTCTCCACGGCGGCTCAAGACATAATTGTACCATAGTTTATTTAAACCTCATTTTTGGGACACTGAGATGCTTCCTAATGGTAGCAAGAGCATTGAAACAACAATAAAAAAAATTGTTCCTCTTTTGCCTTCTAAAATGGAGGGAGTTGGTATATTACACATGAACAAGGAAATAAGTTCTTAGACCGAGTCCTTCCACTTACAGAGGTCACTGAGGGAGCCAGTTGGGGTGGGAGTAGAGCTGAGGAGTAGAGAGCTAGATGATTTGGAAAAATATGAGGGAAGACAAATAGTTTAAGGGTGATTAGTCAAAGAGGAGCCTCAGCATGAGTAATCCCAGAAAACAAAGAGAGTTGATAGAGGCATAGAGGGAAAGGAGCAGGTGCTACACAGAGTCGCTGTCTGCTGGGATGTCAGCCTCTCCCCTGGCCAAACCTTCAGTAAAAGGTGGCCACACCCCTTACTGTGGCCACAATACTTGAAGGAGTCCGAGCTGTGTCTTCTGGTTTGCTAGCTGTGTCAGAACAACTTGCCCAGGACCCACCTATCCTGGACATGCTCTGATCCTCCTACACACTCTTTCTTTTCTTCTGGGTCTGTTCTATTTTCACCCACATAGAGATCAAAGGATATTTGGGGTGGGTTGCAGGGTGATATATTGCAGAAAAGGGAGAACAGAGATAGCTGCCGAACACAGATTGGGATTAGAAAAACAGAATTCGGAGGTAGAGGCAACTGGGAGAGCAAGAATCACTAGAGACGCTGGAATTTGGTTACAGGGTCGTCACTGTATTTGAGAGGATTGAATGAGCTGGTTTAGTTTAACTACCAAAGGCCAAAATGACCTCACAGAATAAAGGACTGAAGGACTATCTAGTCAGCAGAGACTTAAATTGCACTTTTTCTCCCTTTGGCTCTTACAAACATCACTGCATTGAATATCCTCAGAGCTAAATATGTACGTCTTAACTTTTTTAGCCTCCATTTTGTAAGTGGAACTTGCTGGGTCCAAGAGAATGCACATTCTTAAGGCTTCTGTGTATACATATGGTCAAAAACCTTGACAAGAAAGTTTTAATAAAAAGATTTCACTATTTTACTACACAGTTGGCAGGGTGTGAAAGTTCCATTTCCCCTATTATTTCACCAACATTGCCATATATTCCTCCCATTTTCAGGAGAGAATAATGAGGCTTGGCAATGTTCACAGAGTAGCAGAACTAGAACAAGACCTCCAAGTCTTGAGCTCTTTATCATCTGCCATGATGCCTCCTTTATCAGAACTGGGGCACATAACCTTTAGAAGATTCACCCAACATCAGTCTTCATCTTTTTACACTGCACAGCCTCAGTGATGTTAAAGTCCAGACTTGCGCTGGTCTGGAAAGCTCTTCGTGATCTGGTTGCTGCTTGCCTCTCTCTCCTCTCTTGGCCATTTCAGCTCCTGCCATTTCTTTAAGTTCTCGAATGGACTTTGCTCACTCTAGTCTCAGGGCCTTTGCGCTTGCTTTTTCCTCTCACCCCACCCATCTTTGCCTGCATAACTTCTGCTTACCCTTCAGATTGAACTTGAACATCGTTTCGTTGTGACCCTTCAATTCTGGGTTATGCGCTCCTGTCACTCCCATGTGCTTCTGCAGCACTTTTTACTTCCCCATGGTAGTACTTATAAACTGTGTTGTAATTTTTGTCTAATGATCTGACTTCCCCATTAATCCCGAGGCTACGTAGGACAAAGTCCATGTTCATAAAACTCAAGAGGAGGTCTTGCTGAGTAGTGCCGGACAGGTGCTTTCCAGGTTGCTGGAATTCCAGCCACTTCTGAGGGTTTTATAACCAGCACACTTCACTCATCCGCGCTCCCTGCTTGCGGTTATTTGAGTACACCATCTCTGCTACAGACATAGATATTTCCTGTTACTCTCAGGAAGGATCTTCCAAGAGTCAGTTGCCCAACAATGGGATAGACCTTCTCTTTCTGTATATTGTAACGTGACCTTTCACACATGGCTCTCAGTAACTCTCAGTCCTCCCAACATGACTGGGCGGTGTCAGAGGGAAGGAATGAGCTGTACTCCTAACCAGGGCGCCTCACATGTGCCAGGTGGTCTCTGAGCATGTGCAGCGCCAAATCAAACTAAACAACTGTCTTGGCAACAGACAACTTTCCAAGACTCAACAACTTGCTTCCATCCCAGCCAAAGGCTTGCCACTCTGAGGCAAATGTCACTGTGGAGTTGTCTTAATGAGAAGGCACGCTCGCTTCTCTTCTGGGGGAGTTTCCTAGAGCGATGCTCTTAGAAACTCCTTGGCAGGGATCCTGAGCCAGGCTTGGCATTGACAGCGTCCTCCTGCTGGCATTAACAAGCCTCTTATTTAAATGTAAATGAGCTCTCAGTGCCAGTTTGTGAGCGAAACACTTCGCTTGTGTTAAACCAGAGCTGGGAATGCTACAACACACCAAATGTCGGCTTGGTTTCCACTTCCCCACCACGTCCGTAGTTCTCCGTGGAGCTCTCTCTGCCTTGTCTCCTAGATCTGTGGCGCTGGGAGTCCTCAGACCGAGAGAATTCATGGAGTCCAGGGTCTTATTTATAGCCCCAAGTCTGCTGCAATAGGACCTTCAACACATCACTTACAGAAGAAAAAAAACTTGGAGGGTAATAAAATGAGTAGCAGTACCACATCAAATCTCAGTCAACGAAGGGACACTGAAGGCCCATTGGGCCCGGCACAGGGTGCGAGCCGTGTCTTCTGGTTTGCTGGCTGTGTCAGTGCAACTTGCCCAGGACCCACCTGTGCCGCACATGCTCTGATCCTCCTACACACTCTTTATTTTCTCCTGTTCTGTTTTTGCCCACATCCACATCATTTGGTGATCTTGCCTAATGTCTGGTGCAGCTTAGCTATCTATTTCCCCACTTAGTTTCCCTGCCCTTCTTGTTCCTATTTTATCCAATTTCTTGTTTTGGCATTTCCTTCTTTATTTCAGGCCTTTCGGGAGATGCCCTGTGCTCCTCTGATATCTGGATTCTGGCCATTTCTCTCTCAGACACTCTCCTGGCCTCCTCATTTACAGCACGTATCATGCCACACGTGAGGTTGTTTCTGTGTTTTGTATGTATGTCTGACACAGCTGGACTGTGCGTGACATCTTGAGGGTAAGGCTGGGTCTTATCTTTGTTGGTAGCCCTAGATCCTGGCTTAGACCCTAACAAATGAATAAATGAAGGAGTGATGAAAAGATTGAGAAAATTTATTTCCCCACCAGGATCTTGCCACAAGATGCCAAGTAGGGCTATATATGTATATGTCTACTGTCTGCAAGTTGGAAAACCCAGAGAACCAGTACTGTGAGTCAGTCTGAGTTTAGGGGCCCAGAATCAGGAGCTCTGGTGTCCAAAGGTAGGAGAAGTTAGATGTACCTGCCCAAGAAGAAGGAATTGACCCTTCTTCTCTTCTGCCTTTCTGTTCTATTTGGGCCTGTGACAGACTGGATGATACCTGCTCATATTGGGGAGGGCAGATATTCTTTATTCAGTCTGTTGACTCAGATACTACTCTCTTTCAGAATACCATGGACTGGGTAATGGATAAAGAACAGAAATTTGTTTCTCACAGTTTTGGAGTCTGTAAAGTCCAAGATCAAAGAGCCAGCCTTTGCTGAGGGCTGCCATCTGCTTCTAAGTTGGCACCTTGAACCATGCATCCTCTGGAGGGTAGAAATTCTCACATGGCAAAAGGCATAAGGGGAAAAAAGGCATGAACTCCTTCCATCCAGCCCTTTAGTAAGGCTTCTAATCCTATTCATGAGGGCAGAGCCCCTGTGGCCTCATCACCTCTTAAAAGTTCCACCTCTTAGGATCAGCAGATAGCAACTCATGAATTTGAAGAGAACACATTCAAAATAGTCTCCTCACCCTCACAGATATGCCCTGAAATGGCGTTTTCCAGCTACCTGGGCATTCCTTAGCTCAGTCAAGTTGAGACACAAAATTAGCCATCATACCAAGATACCAAGTGTTCATTTTGACTAAGTTCACAGCATTAAAACACATGCAGTAGCCTGTAGAGGATTTGCAATAAACAACAAACATGTATAATGAGGACCTTCCACAAAAAGCATGATGGCTGCATTCAGTGGGGGATGCAAAATGATGTAAAAGAAGCCTCTGGGTTGTGAGCTAGCTTTTCCTGGGACATTCTGAATCCAGCAACGATGGCTTTGTTACAAGGCAGAACATTGTCATCAGCTTTACTGTCAAAGTTTCTGGGCTTCCTCAGTCCAGTGACTGATGAGAGAACATCCTTGATGGCCAGGCCCAGACTACAATGGTACAGTCACCACTTCTCTCTCCCCTAGTTCAGTCCCCCATCAGTGACCCTTCCTGGACTTTGGCTGGTGGCTCCTGCTGGGAAAGATGATTCAATGCACCAATGGTGCCAGCTACCCCTAACTGGTCCTAAGTGGTTTGGGCTGCTGTGGAGGGAAGGGTGTGAGACAGAAGGATCCTCGGAGTTGCACAAATCTTCGTCAGAATGACCCAGAGGCTGTGAGGCGTGAGGTAGGACAGAGATGCTTCTTTTTCATTTCCAGGAAATCAGTGATGGTCTTGTATCCTGCAGACTAGAAGCATTAAAAGGAGAAGCTTGACCCCCCTCACCTGTGTGCTCACCACGGTGGGCGAAAGCAATGAGATTTCTGCACTGATTCTGCAGGAATCAGCTGTGGACAAGAGGAGTGGTGGTAGAAGCAAAAGAATAAGACAAATGAGTTGTGGTTTTGCTGACGTTCTGTTTTGTGGGTGAATCTCCTCCTTGGGAACTCTTAGGAGGAAGCAATCTCTGGAAACTAAGCTGGTTGGGGATGCATTATCAAAATTTCAGATAAAAAAAAGAAATGTATTTATTTATTTATTTGTTTATTTTTGGTAGTAAGACACTGGTAATGCCAGAGGTATTTTGGTTATATTACAAATACTATTCAACTTCAAAAGGAAAAGAACATTCATGGAAAGAGTCCTGAGTTCTTTCCCTGAAGCCTAAGAAACCTGGGGTCAGTTCTGGTACAGCATCTAATATATAGTGTGAAACTGAAACTAGGTAATTTTTTTTCCTTGGGAACACAGTTCTCCCATGTATAAAATGAAGGTATTGGGTGATATAGGCCCTACGAAGAATATACTGGAGAAAAGAAGAGTGGAAATCAAATTCTCACTAATCATCCATTTAGCAAACATTAAGCAGCTGCTGCACGTCACGCAGCGTGCTGGGCGCTGCAGACAGAACGGGGAACAGCAGACACGGGCTTGCCTGGGTGGAGGTGTCAGTCAAGCCAGTGTGGCAGCCAGGGATTACAGGAGAAAAATAAAAATAAAATTGTAATTATGATAATGACATGAAAGTGAGAAAAATGGCTCTTTGGGAATATAAGCAGAAAGATTTCCAGAACTCTAAGCTGCACAAGTAGCTCAATAAAGCAAGAATAGAGAAGGGGGCAGAGGACGGGTAGAAAGGGTGTGAGTGTGAAGCATCTACTCACGGGTGCAGGAAAAGATGAAAGTGGGGTCAGAAAAAGGCAGGGCCTGATCAAAAAGAAAGAAAATGATGTCACATAAGTCAAGAAAGAAGGGATTTTCAAGAGTTAGTCAACTAAGAACTTGATGGAAAGAACTGCATTTTGTTTGTTGTCTTTGTTTATCTGTTTCCCCACACTGAAGGCAACTAGCAGACAGCCTGGTACAGAGCGCGTGCTCCATGTATATTTGTGGAATAAATACATCTTTCTCAACTATGCAAAAACAAGAAAAAAGAAAGACTTACAGGGGTTACATGAATTGTACAAGGTCACAGCCTGTTGGTAGCTAGAGAAAACATTGAAATGCAACATACAATATTTCATCTATTTATTTATATCTATTTAGGTTTTGGGGGAAGAAACAGAGTCTCACTCTGTCTCTCCAGGCTAGCATTCTGTGGTGTCAGCCTCTCAGCCTAGCTCACAGCAACCTCAAACTCCTGGGTTTGAGTGATATTCCTGCCTCAGCCTCCCAAGTAACTGGGACTACAGGCACATGCCACCATGCCCAGCTGGTTTTCCTATTATTAATAGAGACAGGGCTTGGCTCTTGTTCAGGCTGTCCTCCAACTCCTGAGCTCAAGCAATCAGCCCATCTTGGCCTCCCAGAGTGCTAGGATCACAGGTGTGAGCCACCACCCCAAGCCTATACAGCATTTTAAAAACAAAGTTCATTTTAGAATCCCAACTGCAACAGGGGCACCAAAAAGAAAGACCAGAAAGACAGAGCTCCAAGAGGCACGTGTATCACACCCGTGCATGCACACGTGCATATTCGCCCTGTCTTTCTTATGCCTCTTCAACCAATTAATTCATGTGACGACTGGGGCTGTTCACAGAGACAGAGAACAAGCACCTTGCCTGAGACCGTGCTCTCTCCTGTTGCACACTTTTTCTCCTCCTAAAGAGGCGGTGGAGAGATGAAGTCTGGAAGGCCGACAGCTGGCCAGTCATCAGATTTACAACAGCAGGAGGTCAGAGGCTAAGTGGGAACTGTAGAGGTAGAACATACACTTCCTTGAAATATTGTCTTCCGCCATGAACTGGACGTGCAAAGTGATCTATTGTTCCTTGGATGTCTTTATTTAAGGAGTTTCTGCATTATTTCCTAAGAGCAAAACCTCTAAGCAAATGCTGCAGACATTTGTCAGGCAGGGCTGGGCTGAGGGCAGTTGGTCTGCTGAAGGACCTCTGAGTGCTCCTGCAAATGAGAGCAAGAGCCTGGAGGACTCTCCTCTGAGGTTCGCATGCAGCTAGGACTCAGGCTGCTTCATGAGACTTTGGCTTGAGCACTTGAATTATGGAAATGGATTCTACAATGGTAGCATTCATACTTGGAAGAAGAACTCGATACAGCCTGATGCGTATCTTGTGTTCCTGGAAACAGTCCATGCTCCTTGTACTTTTCAAGATCATAGTGAAAGCCCCCTTACCCTAAAAGCCTAAACACCTGCCTCATAGGTAGTTCCTATCTCAATTGTATTCTTCAGTTGCCTTCATGGCACTACTTAGCATTTTATTCTCCCTCTCTCTTTCTTGGAGAAATGTGGGCATATATGATATGGGAGAATTGATTTGAAGGTAGGCTAAGTTCATTGTAGGATGAACTCTTTAAAGATTCTAAAGATCCCTGTCTAGGGATCTGTCTAAAGAGGACTGGAATCTCTATGGTGGCAAGTCATCAGGTGACTACCTGCAGTGGTCAAAGAAACCTTTTGGAAGGGAAGTTTTCTAAAGGAAGACAGAGAGTTGAGGCACTTAATAAAGTCCCAAAGAAAATGGATCACATCGCTTCTCGGCCTTTTGGCTAAAATCAAGTGAAGAAAATGGATCACATTCAAAGGAGAGAGATTATTCATTCTTGGGGTGCTGAACCCATTTGCTTCTGAACTGCCTGCTGCCTTAACTCATGCCAAAGTGCAGGAAAATGGATTCTTATAATAAATCTGTACCCACGGTTCCATTAAAGTCTATAAGGTTTAGCAGCACCAGGCAGCTCCAATCTGGGACCCAGGGAACATCACACTGCTCATATGCAGAGGGGGGCAGCACAAAGTAGCTCTGATGCTTGAGCCTCACCTCTGACAGGGTATACGTACTTGAACTTAGGAGAGAAGCGTGGAAGGTTTTGCTTCAGTTTAATGCCATAATCAACTGAAGGAACTGGAAAGATTAAAATGAAGTATCTCAAGTGATGAATGGCAGATTGCTATGCATCAGAGCATATGAAATTCACATGTAATTCACCTTGACACGTTTCTCAAGATAATAGTTGGAGAGAATTTTATGGGGTTTGTAGATGTTCAAGTGTGGATAAAGATCAGGAAAAGAAAAATCAAGGTCCCATAATTATTATACTTCCAGGCTAGTGTGATATATGAAAAACAGGGAGATTTTTTATTTTGATTATTATCGATACATGCAAAACCTTTGGTATAGTACAAAGCATGTAATAATTAGTCACTAAATGTTATATGATATTATAAAAATCTAACTAATACTAACACATAAACACTGTATATATGTTGTCTTCAATTTTAAGACATTATGTTTATTTAGGAGCTATTTACCTTGTCTGCTTTTCAAATTTTTGTATTTTTTACATATATATAATATCTATCTATAACAGTATAATATATTATATCACATGATATATGATATAATTATTATATATAATCTATATTTATAGTTGTTCTTGCGTGATAACTATTTTGGATAATGTGTGGAAAACAGAAGGGAAGATAAAAATCTTTCTAAACATGTGCAAAGACCATCTCTAATACACCGGGAAGGTTTAGACTCCACTTCATTCCTCCAGGGTATCCAGAGATGTCCTTGGACAAATTCATAAAGATTTCTAACAGCTTTCCTTCCGTTTCCCACACCACCTAAAACCATCATCACATAGATGAACTAACTGTGACTGCAGCCATATTACTTAGTTTCTCTTAGCCTCAGCTTCTTCTCTTGTAAAAGTTCAATAATGACATCAGCCCCACTGTTCTGTAGGATTGTTATAAAGATTAAACCAGTGCATATCACTATTCTGTAGGATTGTTATAAAGATTAAACTATTAAATAGTGCATGTGAAAAAGTTCTTTGAAAACTACACAAATGCGAAGTATCATCACCAGTGTCAGGGAAAGCACGTAAGGAGTGTTTGTTGATTTTAAACTTCGCATTATGGGATTTGCTGCTTTCTTTTCCATGGGGCGTGTTCTTCCCTTGTTGTCCTGTTCTTCTCATCAGTCTGGCTGCATCACCATTTCAAACCTGACAACTGAAGCCCCACTGACTCGTGCTTTTAAGTAGAGGAGCGGGGACCCCGAATTGTGAAGTGTGATACATTCTCAGAGAGCACAGTGTTTCCAGAGAGGCTGAGAAGTAAGCTTTTCTGCTTCTTTTAAATTTTCATACATTTCGCCATGGTTTCCTGGCTAAGTAAAAGGGCTCAGTTTCGGTCCTGCCATTGTGTGACCCCAAGTGAGTCACTTCCTAACTTGGTTGCCTCAAGGTTCCTCAACTGCAAATTCCTGGCCTTCCACTCACAAGCACCAGACCAACTTACAGCATGGTCCTTATGTAAGACTTCATAAAAGAAGTTGCATGGCTAATTTCTCTAAACTATTTGGGCTGGATCCTTTTTTATACACCATGGATGATCTCGGATACTGTTGGTCTTTACATGTAGATTCTAAGATCTCTTCCCAGGAAAGTCATCTAGCCAACTATAGCATGGGGGCCATTATAGATTTTAATTAACAGAATTATGAAATAATGGCTAAGTACTCATGTGAATTCTTGTCAATGTCTCACATCATATTCTTAGAAGGATTTCAATATGACTGAACCTTGCCAAGACAAACTCATAGGAGAAGCTCTGCTTTCCCTGCAAACATTAAGATGTGTCAACCTCAAAGGGTTGCTTAAGCTTTCTATTTCACTTGGAGTATGACATCAAGTCCATCTAGCTCTGCGGTGCTTATCTATTAAAGACATTTGGCAGATATTTCTAGCCATGTGCGCGATCCGTCACAGAACATGCAGAGTTGGGATAATGAGTAGTAGTTCCCTTATTAGTGCCCACACCTAAGAAATGCCTCATCTTCCAGGGGAAAACAAAGTAAATAAAATTTTGGCAAAGCAAGGATCCCGCTTTAAATAGTTTCAGAGCCCTTTCAGATTTTAGTTTGCATGAAAAATCCCAAGCAGTCATGAGGACCTGTCCTTGGCCTTCAATCCAAACTCCGGCAGTATTTTCTCTAACCGTCTCCTGCAGCACATTGCCTAGGGGCCGAATGCAGTGCTGTTTGTTACCGTAGTGGATAGCAGAACTCTGAAGGAGGAAGGCCAGGGTCTGAAATGTGAGTACACTTGGACTCATTTTCCTTGGGGCAGAGACAAGCCTTTGCAAATGGGATAGTAGCTATGAGTCTTTCTTTCATGCTGCCAAAGCAAAGTGACCACACTCAGAATTGTGGACTTTTATCTTTGGCAATGACCTAAGAGATCAAATTGTTCAGCTGTTACTAGCAGCTAGAAGTCCCTCCAAAGCATCCCTTTCAAAAGTTGCTGACCTATTGCCTGGTTATCTCTGGTAGCAGGAAACTTACCTCTTTGTAAACTGTATAATTGAACAACTCTAGACTTCACTACATTTCTCCAGCATATCCAGAGATGTCCTTGGACAGTTTCAGAAAGATTTCTAACATCCAAAAAAACCCCTGCTTCTAGTTACATCCTCTAATGCCACTCAGAAGTTGGTTCAAGAAATTTGCCCCTTGTCCCCCCATGAACTCTTTCACAATTGGCACACTGAGTACAGTCCCTTTTAGGGAAGGAACTGAACCTTTCATTTCTCCCATCATTCTATACTATACTATGGTGTTGGAATTACATGATGTTTGTTAGCCCAGTAAGGCTCAGAGAAGTGGATTTCTGCAAGACCACGCACTTTGGAAGTGGAAGGTGAGGAATTCAGCAACGGCCCTGGAAATGCAAGGACTTTCCATCATTCTCTGCTGCTTTCTAGCACAAAGGAGCCTGTCAAGCCCTCTCTACAGGTAACACCTTTTATGTGTTATCAACTTTAACCAAGATAGAAGCTGAGCCTGAGGATCTTTATGAGGCCACCTATGTTCTTAGCTTTCTAAGCTGTCACTGTCGTCTTTCTATAAAAATAAAGTATCAGAGCCCCATCCTTTCATATTGCATGAAACCCAATACTTTGGAGGATTTCAGGAAAAGGTTACCTCTTCTGCTCACCAGCTGACATTTCTCTTTTCAAACTCCTGCGTCAGCTTCTCTGCAGTCCCTGTTGGCTCCCTTGTCACCAGTTCTGGAAAATATTGCCAAATTCCCACACCTCTTCATTCGGATCATGGAATCAGCACTCCACCTCTGACCTGTTCACTGACACAAAGCTGTTGTATAAAAGTCTTTATGTAAGATTTGGATGACGGACAGAACACAAGAATAGAGAACCCCTGAAAAGTGCAAAACAGACATCACCAAAGTTGTAGTTTGTGGGCATTCACCATCCAGGAGAGTCCCTTGCTGGTGACCTCTTTCCTCATACTCTACCCTCTCTAAGCAAATTTCCTTCTCTGATCTTGTCACCAAAACTCTTATCCTTTCACCTTCCAAGGAAACTAGAAACCATCTCTTCATATGCTTCTATTCTATTAGGTTGTTAAATCTGAAGCATCCTATTTTGAATCAAAAGTTTATTATATCTCGAACAAGAAGCAATACAATTAATCAAAGTATCTGCCTAAACTATTGACACAGTTTTGCCATCCTAACAGTAGCTTGTGTATGCCAACAGCAGAGAAGTCTGGAGAGCAAGTGGTGGTGAAATCGCAAAAGGCGTTTTCCACAATTTGTTCTGAACTGAATATTTTTCTTTGCAAGTGGCCCAAAGCCTGGAAGAAGGGGTAGTCAGTTGGTGCAAAGTCTGGTGACTACAGAGCAGGACAGAGTTTTCAAGTCCAGCTTCTGTAGTTTGAGGAGCATTGTTTGTGTGACGAGTGCCCAAACATCATCTCCCAAGAGGACTAGTCTTGATTGACCCATCTTGGCTCCATAATTGCAAGCATCATGTCATCCAATTGATTGCAGCAGACATCTACTGTAATCAATTGACCAGGTTTCACACAGCTTTCATGAAGACCACCAAAAAGACATGATTTCATTTTTTGATGAATATTCACTTTTGGAATGCTTCAACACTTCATCTTTATCCTCCCATTGTGTCAAACACTTGTGATTGTCAAAAGGAATCCAGTTTTCACCACACTTTCCAATACAGTGTAGAAGTGGTTGCTTTTATGTTATGACAGCAAAGAAAGGCAAGCCTTGAGAGGATTTCTCTTCAGACGCTCATTTAATTCATGTGCAGCCTTTCTATCCAGCTTCTTTACCTTGTCAATTTGTTTCAAAGGGTTCAATAGCACAAAGTTTGACTTCTCCATGGATTCACAAAAATTGCTCTAAAAAATATTTGAAAGATGATCGAAAGCCAAAAAAAACCACAGTTGAAACAATAAAGATGTACTTTTCCGTTGTAAAAAAAAGAGTCAAAATGAAACATCAGACTTAAAGAAATCAGGTATTTCATGTTTAATAACCTAATAGAAATCTAAGGAAGAGACCACTATACATCATAAAGCAAAATTACTTATCTCTTCATGAGTTTAACTCACCCTCCCAAGAATAACCCTGGACCTGCCCTTACATAACAGCTAAAATGCTGATTAAAGTGTTTTCCAAACAAAAAAGCAGCTTTCTCTCAAAGAATTTTACCTTTCTTGCTTGGCAGAGAAAATATTTGCAGCTAGCATAAGAAAGAAAAAAGAATGAAAATGTAACTCATTGTTATTCAGGAGATTGCAAGACTGTCCACTTTCAGAAAAGCAAACTCAAACATTCCAATCAAAAGCACTTTCTGAAACAGGCAAAAACCAGAGTTCATTTGATTTCTAAAGGACACAGGACTCTCAGTCCAGTGGAAAGTCAATACAGATTGATGATCCCTAATCTGAAATGCTTGGGACCAGAATTGTTTCAGATTTGAGACTTATGGGGATTTTGAAAATATCTTGGGGATGGGACAGAAGGCTAAACTTAAAGGTCATTTGTGTTTTATATGTTTATACCTTACGCACATAGCCTAAAAGTAATTTTATGTAATATTTTTAACAATGTTGTTTGTGAAACAAAGTTTTGACTGCAAATGGCCACAAGAAGGTGTAGAATTTTCTCCTGTTGCCATCATGTCAGGTCTCAAAAACTTCTGAAGGTTGGAGCATTTGGGATTTCAAGTTTTTGGACAAGGAATGCCCAACCATACATTCCTTGTCACATTTCTACCTTAAAACAAAGAAAACTAGAGAAGACATCTAGGATGAAAGTGGCGATCTTGACTGAGATCCTAAAATGAAAGATGACTTTTAACATCTAAAGGTCTATGTAGGGACAGAAGTGTTACCTTTTTCTCCCCATCCTACGGGTCACAGCTGACACTCCAAAAGTAAAAGATAGGTTAACAAGAGAAAAGCATTTCACAGTCAGTTACAGATTGAACTCCTTGTTCTGCTCTCTCCCGCCTTCTCACTACTGCACTTGACTACTCAAAAAACTAACGTTTATTTAATCCAAGTCTTTCATGATAGAGAAGACTTTAGGAAAAAAGACTCAAAAAACAAGGAAAAACTTCATATTTCATGCTTAGGATCAATGAAGAATGGATAGCCATGTAGAAATACGATTGAACAAAAGGTTATGAGCTGGTGGTAACAGTAAGGGGGAAGCCCAGTGAGGTCTGTCCAGATTCTTCTTGGCCTCTCTGTGTGGCATTCCTTTTCTCCATGTATAGTACCGGACACCTGTCTCATTAGGGTGTTCAAGGAGGAAGAAAGAAGATCACAGAGTGACCTTTCCGGGGTGTATGATTCGCTTTGGAGAACCTGGGTAGAGAGAGAGTGACCTTTCCAGGGTGTATGACTTGCTTTGAAGAACCTGGGTAGAGAGCTGTGGTGTCCCAGCTCACAGCAACCTCAAACTCTTGGGCTCAAGGGATCCCCTTGCCTCAGCCTTCCAAGTAGCTAGGACTACAGGCACTGGCCACAGCACCTGGTTTCCTTTTATTTCTTCTTCTTCTTCTTCTTTTTTTTTTTTTTTTAGCAGAGACAGGGGTCTCACTTTTGCTCAGGCTGGCCTCAAATTCCTGAGCTCAAGGGATCAGCCCCCTGGGCCTCCCAGAGTGCTGGGATTATAGGTGTAAGCCACCCCACCCAGCCAGGAGTTCTCATTTCTATGAACCGTCTTGGGGGAAGAAATACTGCTTTCTAAGAATCAACTTGGTGGGGGAGGGAAGAAAAATAGTAGAAGACAGGGAAATGGGAGATCAGAAAGACCTTGCTTCTCAGGCTCTTCCAATTTCCTTTACTTTGAAATACTCAGTGCACCAAGGTACCACACTTTGGTGTATTGTGTTTCAGAGCTTGGAGATGTTGAAAACTAGGCAGAAAACTCAGATGCAAAATGCTGCTTCCAGGCCAGCTGAGAGGGTTCCAGGGCTGAGCTGCACTGCTGCTCTCCCAGGCAGCAATCACTTCCTGGCAATATATTCAAGAGACAGTTAAAAAAATCTCTCTTCTCCATTTACTGCTTTAGAAACAGAATCCACTGCCTAATTGAGAATCCTTTCTGCCTAATTACCCCATTCCCATTTTTTTTTTAAGCAGCAGAGTTGCTGTGGAATTATGTACTGTATAATTTCATCATTTGGCAATATGTAAATCAGGAGAAGAAAAGAAGAGGGAGAGAGAGACAAGATAGGGGTGATCATCTCTTTGGATTTCTATGTGAAGGGATAGGCAGGGAGGCAAAGAAAGAGCTCCAGGCCCCATGGAGAGCTGGGTGTGAGTTCCAGCTCCCCTGCTTGAGTAATAGTACTAATCGGCAAATAATGTCATCTTCCTGGGCCTCACTTTCCCTTCTGTCACATTTTTCACATGTGCTCCCAGAACCTGGCACAGCAACTGGCTCACAGTAAAGACTTGATAACTAACAGGTGAATGAACAAAGTACCTGGTTGTGCTTCCCTCATTGGGTTGTTAACTGCATGGAATTACAGGATGCCTATGAAAACACTTAATAAACTATAAAATGCTGAGTACGTACAGAGTGCCTTGAGCCCTAGTGAAGAAAATGCTGTTTAATGCCAAAACCTAGGAAACAGCTTTTTCTTGGCTTGGTCAGTCATGTTCCAAAGTGCCAGTGTCTGTCACAGATGAAGTCACCTCTAATTGTCCTGGCTGTCCAGCTCCTTTCTCCAGCTGAGAAAACAGTGTGGACGTGAACTCATCTTTGTGAGAGAGTTCAAGGAAAATCAAGTCCTGTATCTTATGTCCCCTGAAGGCTGTCAGATCTGGGTTTCTGAAGGGAAGTCCAGTCCTGGGAGCACCTTCCAGATCTACCTTTGGTTGCTCTTCAGACTTTCCCTTAGTGGGCAGGGTACAAGGGCCTGTTTTCCAGCCCTGCTACCTGGCTAGAGACAGCTCATGGCTGGGAGACACCCTCAGGGTCTCACATTCATTCCTCAAGCAATGGTGGCATCAATTCCCCAGGCTCACAAGAGCATCTTGCTGCGGACTTTGCTCTGAGGGGCCCAGGATTATGCTCTTCTCCATCTTCCAAGAGAAGGGGCTCTTCTTATTTCTTTTACCCCAACATTTCAGGCATTGCCTGTCAGGGAAAGCAAACCTAGCCTTTCTAAAGTAAAAAAAAAAAAAAAATAGTTTGGGGTGGTACCTGTGGCTCAGTGAGCAGGGCACCGGCCCCATATACTGAGGGTGGCATGTTCGAACCCAGCCCCGGTCAAACTGCAACCAAAAATAGCAGGGTATTGTGGCAGGTGCCTATAGTCCCAGTTACTCGGGAGGCTGAGACAACAGAATTACCTAAGCCCAGGAGTTGGAGGTTGCTGTCAGCTATGATGCCACAGCACTCTATTGAGGGCAATAAACTGAGACTCTGTCTCTAAAAAAAGAAAATAGACTTTGACTTCTCCTGTTTCTTCATGAGATGTTGAGTATGACTCATCGGCCTAGGTTCAAGAGAGCTGGGAAGTTCATTTTCTTTTGGCCCTTGGTTTTTCTAAATCTTTGCAAAAAGAGTAGGTGATACCTACGTAGTTTTTTCCTTTCTGCCATGACATTCTCTCCTTCCGTGACTAGAGTCCCTGGGACTCATAGTCCAGTGTTTGGACAAAGTTAAGCTGATCTTGCATTGGCAGAGAGAAGAATTAAATGACCTAGTGAACACACCTGCTTATACCAGCATGGGAGACTTAGCAACTGCAGATGGGAAAATGCTCCTTACAAATACTGTTTCTCATACAGTAAGACATGATGAAATTTAGTGGGAATAGGACTGAGATCCCAAGACCTGGAGAACTCTCAGCTAATTCCAAGCTGTATGACCTTGGGCAGCACACCTTATCCCTCTACATTTCAAGTTTCCTTATCAGTAAAATCAGGATACTAATACCTTCCCATAGGTGGTTGTAGAATCAAGTTATTAAAATGCATTGCAAATGATAGCCCTTGACAAACCGAAGTCTTATTGCTATCAATACGTAAAAGGTCTGAGAACCTATTAGGCCACCAGCTGCATACCAAAGAACCATTTCAATAATGACGGGGCCTTAAATTTATATTTCATGTTGGACTTCCCAAAGGCAACAGAGGCATACAGAATGAAATGTACAGTTAGGAGAGATAGAACTTCTGAGATATTTAGCTCTTGTTCCCCAACCTCAACAAATATTTAGTACTTAGAATACAGCAAACACAAATTATAAAACTACTGATATGAACCAGACAGGTAGAGTTCCTGTTCATAGTGTGATTGTATCTTAGTAGAGGAAGCAAGAAGTAAGTGCTGAAACAAACACAAAGATTATTTCATGTACTCTATTGTCATTATAAAAAATTAAAAAGTAGGGTGATGGAGGTGCTTTATTTACCTTGGGTGGTCAGTGATGGGTGGTCAGTGAAGGTCTCTCTGAGCAGGTGACATTGGAGTTGAAATTTGAATGATGAGAAGGTAGCCACAGAAAAATGTGGTCACAAAGCTAATCATAAATCAACCCAGGCCTAGCATCCAGGACTTCACACTTTCTATGCTGCTTCTACTGAACCATGTTATTTCCCCCCTGAATTCTGAGTCCACATACCTGCTCAGTTAACCCAGAATTACCTGCTTGTGGCCCAGAACCTCTTCTCTCCAGGGTTTAATGTGTCTTCTCTTCTCCCACCCAGGAGCCAGGGCTGAGCTGTCCCTAAGCTCTCATTGCATATATCTTCAACATAATCCTATCCCAAGTCTCATAATTATAAGTCTTTCTGCTGTAAGCACATGATATCTACACGACTGAGTTCAACAATGATTGAATTGAGTTCATACAGAAGGAAATACTTTGGAAGTTCAGTAAGAGGTAATCCTTGCCCATGAGGAGGTCACCCAGTCTATTTATCAAAGGATGAAAGAGAGAGAAGGGGGTAACCTAAGTGTACAAACACATTTTTATTCATTCATCCTAAATGTATGGAACACTTATGGTATATACATTAAACATGGTGCTGTTGGAATCACAGAAATAAATCAAACGGAATCTGTATCTCAAGAAATTCCTAATTTGGTGATAAAGAGAGCCTTAAAAATACAGATGATTTTATGTGTATTAAAATAGAAAGTAATAGATGGTACAGGCAGAGAAACATAAAAGACATACAAACAATGGTAGAGAAAGAGTATTATTTCCATGAAGGTGAACCATGGAAGGCTTCCCAGAGGAGGAGGTGGATTTGGGCTGAGCCTTGATGAAAAGGAGAAAAGAGCAATCTAAGTAGAAGGAGAGGCAAATAAATCATGGCTGCAAGAAAGAAGAAGGAGGGTTTGCTTGAACCTACACAGAGAAGGGAAGTAAACCAAGCCCCTGCAGAGCTTTGCTTCCTTACCACTCGGCTTCTGTTCACAGAGTGTCTTTGGTTCCAGGTACACAGAGGTGCTCCTCTTGCTTCTTTAAAGACAGAACCCACAAGAATTTCCCCATTCTACACATAGAAATATATCTGGGATTCATTCATCTGGCAGTAGTAATGGGTCTTCTTGTAATGCTTATTTTAGTCTTGAGAACGAGAATTTATGCCAGATGATAACAGTTTGTTTCCTTTAAGAAACATACGTGAGCTGTGACCCATATCCCTAAATAAATGAGTAGCATCTGGAAGAAAAGGGTTCTGATCTCTCAGTTAAGGTCCATCCCAAGGTTTGTTCTGTAAGGTTCTGAAACTCTATCTACCAGCTGGCATCTCCACCTAGCTGCCCTACAGGCACCTCACCTTGGCATCAACAGATGTCCTAAACTGAACGCATCTCCTTTCTTCCCCAAACCCACTCCTTTTCCCATATAGATTTTAAATAACTGTTCATCTCATTAGCAACAGACGCAAAGGTATCAGTGCAAGTTATTGCCTTTATACCTTTGGCTGGCATACCTTCAGGTTTCTCACCTTCTATAAAAAATTAGTAGCCTTGCCTGGGTGCTCCTAGGATGAATAATTACCCAAGGTTTAGGGGTCCTGATGGGCATCTGAACACCGAGACAGCTGGATCTTGGCCCTGACACTTACTGACTGTGGTGTTTGCCTTTTCTCTACCTCTTCTGTGACTAAAATGGGCATACAAGACCTTTTTCACAATGAACGTGGAATTACAGATGTGAATAAGCATTAATAATTAGAAAATGCCTTGGCAAGATCAGGTAATACTAATATTAACAGAGGCACTGGAAGATTTGAGTGCTTGCTGTAAGAAAGGGACATACCCACTACTTTTTATCATTTAGCTATGAGCTGACCTCTCCTCCTCTCTGTCCCCGGCAATGCAGGGCTGGGCAGTGGGTAGCAGTGAGGGTTGTTGTGAAGATGAAATAAAATAATGTAGAGTGTGCTTCTGGAGTTATGAGAGCTTTGTTCTAACCACGCTTTGCCACTTACGCGTTAGGGCATGTCAAAGTCCTCCTCTTTCTGAGCCTCAGTTTTATCATCTGAGAAAAAGTTCTGCTGTTAAAACAAAGCAAATATTATTTTAAAAACGCGGTGATAAAATCCCTGGATTAAACTATTTCTAAAGTCTCTTCTGTTAGGTAATAGAATAAAAAACGTCTAGACAATTGATAGGCTGAATACAAAAGTCAAGTCACCGTCACTTTCCAGCTAGTGGGTAGCTGGAGAAAATCTGTGCAGGAAACAAAATATTAGAAGTACAGTCCTCAAGGTTCCCATCTTACCAGATTATAGGATCAGGAGACCTGGCCACGAATGCTGGGTATATTACGCTGGGCACGCCTGGGCCTTGCACTCCTGCTCAGTCCAAGGCGTGTGGACTCAGTGTTCTCTGAGGCAGTTTCCTGCTTAAAAGCCCGGGAATCTAACTTCTCGGAGTAACTTCTAACGAGTGCTGGGCACAGGGCGTCAGGCTGGCCTCCTGTGTGTGCTGAGACGAGCCTGGGTAGAGCAGATGGGGTGCGTCTATCATGGCGGCAGCGTAACCAGTCTGGTCACTTCAGATGTCTTCCAATTAACACTCATGGCGGCAGCCAACTGCTCAGGCAGCAGAACATGCTGGTGGGGAAGATGGCGGGGCTGCCTGGGCCTACTGCCACGCCTATTATCTAAGCCTCCCCGAGCAGCACAGCAGCGGGAGGGGCCGGCCTGGCTGCACAGCGTGTGGGAGGTGGGAGGAAGGGCGGGTAAAAATGGGAGGTGAGATGTGTGCAGAGAGATTCCTGTAGCTGCAGAGTCCTAGAAAGCTAGAAATGGAAAATGCTCATTCAGGAGTGGCCCTTACTATGTACTTAGATTTCGCTTTCCTCTTCTTTCTCGTTGTGCTTGACGTGGGTAGGGACACCGTCACCTCTTGCTTCTTGCTGCCTCAGTGATCACCCTGTCTTCCATTTTTTTCCCTCTCCAAATCATTCCCCGCAAGACAGCCAGACTGAGATTTCTAAAATACGTATGTGAATATACGATTTCCTTGCATTTCAGTGTCTTCCCATTCCCTTCAGGGAAAAAACAAAATCCAAACCCCAGAGCATGACATGCATGAGCCCCTGGAGACCTGATTTGCCTAATCGCAGCTTCTCTTTCCCTTTCCATCCCACAATGTCTAGTCGTTGGAGAACTAACTTGAAATTCCTCCAACCCATGGAACTCTCTCCATATTCTTCCTTCTGCCTTCCTTCCCCTCTTTGTCTGGCAAAGAGGTGCTCAGCCTTTAAAACTCAACTGAGATGTCATCTCTTCTGGGACACACTCCAGGACCACCCTCTCTGCATTCCCATAATAGCTGGGTAGTTGCTATCAGATCATTTCCCACACTACCCTGGGAACTTTCAGAGGGAAGAGAATGTGTCTAATTTATGTCTTTAGGTATTTACCCCAGAGGGAAAACAGACCTTGACATCTGATACCCGGCCCGTCTCTAGAGCTCATGTGTCCGGTGTGGCTGCACGCACTTCCTGTGCTGTGACCGTGGTCAAGGGAAGCCAGGCCCACCAGAGCAGACAGGTGGGAAATGTTGGTTAAGTGAAGGAACCCCTTGGTTTACACAAGAAGAAAAGGGCCCTAGAAAGAACCCTCTTGGAAGGGCTACGTCTCCTGACTCCTAGTCCTGGCTCATTCTGTCTTCCCAGGCCGTTTCAACAACTCCTTCTCGTGTGTGCAGAGTGCTGTCTCTGGATGAGGGGGGCGGGTCTGTGTGTGCAAAGGGAATCCTCAGTTCAGCCTGGGCTTGCCACATCTCCAAGTTCGTGTGGGTTTCTGGACGTGTGGGCTGGTTTTGAGAGGTGTGGCAGTCGGGGAGCAATGGTAGGGCTCAGTCATTTAAACCACGCCAGTCAGGAAGCCCAAAGGCCTGGCAAAGATAGGAAGTGTGTAGAATAAAAGCAAACAGCAACTCTGAGCCCTGCATACTGTTACAGGTACGGGTGTTATCTGTGGCTCTCGCTGGCTGGAAAATGGCAAAGAGCCTCCCTAAACTCTCACTCCCAAGAATGTAGGAAATTCCTGTCTGTCCTGTTCTAGGGAGAGACAGTTTGGCTATGCACAGTTATTCCTGAAAAATCAAAACAACTCCTCCTCAGAGTGGGCCCAGCTTCCAGGGGTAGTCTGGGAGCCAGGCACGCTTCCCTAAGCCTGGGTGTGAGTGTGAAGGTTTCTGGAGAGGGTCAATGGGAGGTCAGGCTGCAGGGAATCCAAACCCCTGAGCCTGGTTTACAGTGTGGGGCCTCAAGTCTCCCCCCGCTCAGCCCACAAGAATCCCCCAGTTTCCTTCTCTGCAAGCCAGCACTCCTCAGAGCTGGGAACGGAGATCTAGCCAGTGGCTTTTTCTGGGCGTACGTATGGATTTTTCCCAGAGAGGATGATAGAAAGAAACAGAAGTGGTTCTTGAAAATGTGGGCAAGAGAGTGTCACGGTGAGCCAGCAACCAGCCAGGCTGCAGTCTGCTTGGAGATCCTGTAGCTAACACTTGTATTTGTTTTTCTTCTTTCCTTTTCTTTTTATTTTGTCCTCTCCCCTCCCCTTTCATCCTTTTTCTTGTGGTGGTTTCCACGAATAAATAAAATCTTATACAGAAACCCGATTATTAAACTTAAAAACAGAACTGCTCCAGGTTTTATGAGTAAGGGGACTCTCAATTTGCCTCTTTTGATCCCCCTAGGAGCCTGGGAGCCCCTCCTCAGATCCTGGACTACACGGATGACAGTTTGGATAGCTCTGCTGTGATCCAACAGCCTTATTTTGCACATGGAGTAATGGAGACCCAGGGAGCTTAGGGGGGTTTGTAAAAGTCAAATAGGGCTGTGCATGGTGGCTCACAGGAATAATCCTAGCACTGTGGGAGGAAGGAGGATCATTTGAGGTCAGGACATTGAGACCAGCAAGAGTGAGACCCTATCTCTACAAAAAAAAGAGACAAATTAGCCAGGCAAGGTGACATGCCTGTAGTTTCAGCTACTTAGGTGGATGAGATAGGAGGATTGCTTGAGCCCAGGAGCTTGAGGTTTCAGGGAGCTGTGATGACACCACTGCACTCTAGCCTGAGCAATAAAGCAAGACTCTGTCATGGAAAAAAAAAAAAAAAAGTACTAAGAAGAAATGTTAAACAAGAAAATAAGGAAGGACCAAGAGCTTACAGAGATGATTTTAGTGCCCTAGACTTCCTTCTGATACCCTGCATTGGAATCCATGTTGTCCCTACAAAGACTCGGCCTTGCCTTAGGTTCTGCAGCTGGTAAATCTTGTTTCTATTGAGGAAAAGGTCAGTTAGAATTTAAGAAGCCCAGAGTCAGTACCTCCAGGAAATCAGTGCCAAGTCTGGCTGCTTACACCCTGTGGACCCGATGCTGTGATTCCTCTCCCAGCACTTAGAATTGGGCCCAATTCGGCTCCTTCTCTGCCCCAGGCCCAGCCTTTGTAAACGCTCTTACAACAGGGTCCTTTCTTCTCGCTGATAACTTGACTTTATTCTGCTGTTACCCATCCTACCTGGGTGTGGCTTGCCCCTGAGCCCAGCCCAGGTATGGGAATGGTCACCCGCCCCTTGGCCCCCTGACCTGAATCTCTACTCATTTACTTCCATGTTCTGCTTGCTGCCCAGGACCTTACTTGGACTCCCTGCCATGGCGCCCAGCTTGGCTGCCTTCACCCTTTGCCTAGATGTTGTTCTCCTGAAAACTTGCTGTTTGTGGTCACAAGGCTGGGCGTCCTGAAGCCTTTGGGCGAGGTGGTATGGAAGTGGAACGGCTTGATTGGGCTTTGAAGGTGCCAGGCCCTGCTTTCTGCACAGTCTGACCTCTCGGAACCACAGTCCCCAGGCCTAGTCCTTCTACCTAGGAGCGCCTGATTTCATGTAGAAGAATTTAACAGGACCCAGCTTAGCAAGGGCCTCTTCTGCCAGCCCCAGCATAGCTCAGAATGAGAGATCCACTGGCTTATTCCAAGAAACTGAGCCATCCAACCAAGCCCAAGCCCATGTTTCCTTTCAAAATCAAGTCTTTCCTTTCTCCCTGGACACTGTAAGGTCTACAAGATCTCTCCCAAGCAACTTCAGTCCAGGTTTGTTCCCAGAAACTTTCAAGGCACCTTGAATGCTGAGGCCTGCAATACAGTGACCCTTCCTTTTCTGCCCCATGCCTGTGGCTTTCACCCCGCTGAGAGGGCACATGCAGCCCACTGCTAGCCCCAGGGAGCCCTTCTATAGTCTACCCATACACGCCCTGCAAGGACCCCTACTTGCTCGGCTGTGTCCAGCTGCCCCTTCAGAATGCAGGTACCAGAATTAGATTGCCCGGCCCGCTGCCACAGGCCCCGGGAAGCAACCTAACTCCTCCCTGCAAGATTCTAGCAGAAAAGGTGCCTAAGTAATGGTTTCTGCTTGTGAGCTGGTGACCATATACTCCCAGCCCCCTAACAGCCCCTCCCAGAGGACTCTTCTGCAGGTCAAGGCCAGAACCAGCCTCTGGGCCCAAGTTGCTACAGCCACAAAGTTTGACTCTCTGGAGCCCAGACCAGGAAGCCCAGCCCATGGTGAGAGAGGCCAGAGGAGGCTGTGAGCAACAAGAACCTTGACACACAGAGTGGGGTCTCGAGGGTACAGCCAGACATAAGAGGCGGGGCTCCCTGCGGGAGCGAGGGCACAGTGGCGGGCTCAGACTGTGGGAGCATCCACCCCCACCCCCAGAGAGGAGGGTATTCCACTTCGGACCCTCCAAATCCAGAGGTACAGTGAAAGTCACAGCTGAAGGGCGCCCTAGAGCCAATATCCCCATCTCTTGTCCTGGAACCTGTACTATCAAGGGCTGAGGCAGATAGAGGTAATCTGAGACAAGGAGCAGCAGAGTATGGGCCGGCTCCTTCACCGCCAGAATGACATCCATTTCTCCTAAGTTCCCATGACCAGCAGTAATCGCTTCTGGAACCCATTGTAGGTATCTGCAGGTGTGGACAGGAAACCAAGGTGCCCTCAGCTGAGGCCGTGGGTGGGGCCCGACTCAGACCACGCTCACTGTGCCCACACCATCCATTTCACTCAAGGTGGGTGTGCCACCCGGGGAGGGTTCTTTTCCTTAGGAGACCCTGGAGACTTGTCCCAGGTATAATAGTTTCCAGGAAGGGTCTGCTGTAAGAGGAGAAGCCAGAAACAGACTTGAGAAGGCAAAGCCTGTCGACCTCCCCCCAGGCACTGCTGTTAGAGGTTAGAGACAAGAATCTCTCTGGATTTTCATTTAAGTGATATGTACGTGTGGTTAAAACAGGTGCTTTACAGGGAGGAGAAGGATGATCTGTCCACCCACCTCTGGCCTAACCTAGCTTGGAGCTCTGGTTCTGGCTTCCCAGGCTGGTTTCCCTTAACCAGTAGCAACCAGGGCCAGGAACTCAGACATGGGAGAGCATCTCTCAGCCACATCATGAGAATGTGTTGATAACATCACCTGCCTCAGAAGGCTGTTGGGATTCAGTTTCCTCGGAAAGAGTGGGCTCTCACTGCCTATTTTCTGAACCTTTCACTGAAGGTGAAGCATGGGGAGAGAGCATAGGTTTCAGAGTCAGCACTACTGTTGTCCGGGTCCTGGGGGCAGGCCCAGAAAGCCTCTCCCGGTTGCTTTTAAAGATGACATCTGTGTGATGCATTCTCTTCTACAGCAATGTGTTGGATTTTAACAACTGGGACAAGAGGCAGGAGGCCAGAATTCCTCCCTAGGCCTGCCCCGAAGCTGCTGAGTTAGCTCCTTTGGTTTAAAGTTTCAGACCGGGGAGAAAAACCAATTTCTTCTCTTTCCAACTCAATTTATGATGACAAAAATCTTTCAAAATGTACAGAAACTTGTAGTTTCTAAACCTTCTCTGCACCTAGGATCTACTCTGATTCGCATAGCAACCCTATGGCAGGATTTCATCCTCCTCTCACAAGGGGCAACAGTTGGTTCATTGGGGACCCCGCAGCCCCTCAGCCGCAGAGGCAGGTGGGAGTACTAATCTCCTACTTGCACCTGCTGTTTTAGTTGCTCTTCTTTGATTTCAAACTTAGACTTTGATGTTGAACTTTTGCTGCCTTTGGGTCATTTTCGGTAGGGTAGGTCATCTGCATTCAGCATCAGTGAGTAGGCTAATTAGAGTCATGCGTGCATTTCCTGGTAGACTAGCCTGGAAGGACCTTCCCTCCTCCCTCTGTACAGGCATTGCTGTCCAGGGATCAGAGCCCAGACATAATTTGGACAGGAGCACCTGCTGAGTGGCCTGGGGTTGAGGCACGTGCCCTGGAAATAGGCTCATGAGAGAATTGATAGATAGTGTAGAAAGCCACTTTGAAAGAAAGAATGTTGAGCAAGTGGAGGGAGGTGGGCTTTCTGTTAGTCTTCCATTTTTACCTTTTATTGCTCCAAACTCCAAGGAAAAGGGGAGGAAGGGCTGAGAGAAGTTCCTGAGATCTTTGGTGAAAGAGCTCTTGCTAGAGGCTTTTGGTCCTTTGTTTATACAACCCAGATGTCATGAGTGGGAAAGAACATAAACTGATGGATTTGTAAAATAGACTTGATGTTTGGATTTTCATTAAAGCCATACATACGTGTGCTTAAAACAGGTGCAGACACCTTTGTGGTTCCCAGTGGGTGGTTTTCAGTTTCAGGGTGGAAAAGGAATTATTTTCAGGTAGAAAGGCTGAGCAAAGGCCACAGTTTGGATTATGCTGACTCTACCCCAAAGTTAAATACTCCAGAAGGCACATAACAAAGGCAACAGTTTTCCAATTCATGCCCTTCCCACCACTTCAGAGGCAATGACTCTCAATTATTCTTGCTCTGTTTTTTATTGTGATTATTTCCATAACTCTTAATAATATGATGATAATATTATTTTTTATTTTACTTAGGTTACTCAACAGTAAATATGTATTAAGCACCTTCAGTGTGCCAAGGTCTGTTCCAGGCACCGGAATTGCCAATTAATGTTTGACTTAGTTAGAGCAATTCCTCCTTCAAGTAGTTATATCCCTAATTTCACTTTAAAAGAAGACAATGGAAAGAATAAGGCACTTTATTGGGGTAGAATGAAGGTGATAGGAAGGAGATTTAGAGAGTTAGGACTAAGAGTTCCCTTTCTTGAAGGCAGGCAACTTAGATTAAAAAAAAATTGAATTTGAAAGTAAGTCTCTGAAATGTCAATAGAGGCCTAGAGACCATGGACACCGATGCACTTGGTGTAAGAGATTCCAGAGCACTGAGACACCTAAAGTGGGCCCAAAGGTGGCCAGAGTGACACGGAAACATACCTAGGCCTCTGACAAGGACACCCAGGGGCCCAGGGAAGAAGCCGGCAAGCCTTACCCTCAATGAGGTTCCTGAGATCTTTGGCAGCGCCTGGGAACAGAGAACCCAGGGCTTGAGGAGTCCTACACGTGAAATCCAAGCTTAGGACTTAATAGCTTTTTGTTTCTTTGCCTGCCTAGACCTCCATTTCTTATCTGTACATTGGCAGTGAGCCTATATGAAGATGAAATCATATATTGATGTACCAACTGTAAAGTACTGTCAAGTGAATTATTATCAGGGAGAATATGCAAAGAATGCCTGAATGAGATCCTATTCGTTGTACATTATTAATTTTCCTTTCTAAAAATCAATCCCTCCTTCTTGTAATATTTATTACTCTAATAATTTTTTGTGCATATTCTGGATAATAGGTGAAATCACAATCACACTTTCTGGTGGGATGATTGTTTAGTTAAATAAATCCCCAAGTGCTTAAAGCTGAGTTTCTCCTCTGGCTCTCCACAATTGATGGCTTGTACTACGTTATGGTTCTTGTGAGAAAAGTTCATTGGCTGGTTTAGCCTGTAGAGGCGGGGTCTCAAGTCAAAGTACAGTCACAAAATAATTTCATTCTGCTGTGTAAGAAGCTAAACTCAAACAAAGTGAAATGTCTTAAAAGTTTCCTCTTGCCAAGAGCTGTGTTAATGAATGACCATTAAGAGATGAATGTGGGCGGTGCTCATAGCTCAATGGGTAGGACCCCCGGCCACATACCCAAGGGCTGGCGGTGCCAGCTAAACAGCAATGACAACTGCAACAACAAAAAAACCCAGGCAGGCGTTGTGGTGGGCACCTTTAGTCCCAGCTACTTGGGAGGTTGAAGTAAGAGAATCTCTTAAGCCCGAGAGTTTGAGGTTGCTGAAAGCTGTGACCCCACGGCACTCTACTGAGGGTGACACAGTGGGACTCTGTCTCAAAAAGAAAAAAAAGATGAATGTGACCTTCACCCTACCAGTTAGGGGGTCACTCTGGTGGAAAAGTCAGACACGTGCACAAAATTTAAGGCAAGATGATACAGGATCAATTCTAAAAGAGAAGCGTTATTTCACGCAATGAGAAATGCGAAGGAGAAAAGATTAATTCTGAATTGGGGGTATCTGTAAAAAAAAGGCACAGTTTAAACCGAGTCTCGAAAACTCACTAGAACTTTGGCAGAGTTGGAGGAGGAGGGGCGTGGCTGAGCTGCGGAGAGCTTAGAGCAGTCGGTGGGGAGGAGCAAAGGTCTGCAGTCTGGTGCAACAGAGTCACGGAGAAGCCGTCTGGAGCCAGACAATAGTGCAGGACCCTTGAGGCCCAACAGAGGTTTGGTTTTATTTGTTAGACAAAAGCGCCTTTGGAGATGTCAGAGTACATTAGATTCAGAGTGCAGTTTTGTGAGAAAAGTGAATCAGTCAGAAGCAAGTGTAGACATGGTGCCTTCCTCTCGGGCTCTGCAGGGGGATGGTTTCAGGGGAGGCAAAACCCAGCAAAGGCTTCTGGAAAGGATTTGACCAGCTCCTCCCCGGAACTGTTCCTGACCTTCTTTTGTAAATTCCCAATTGCCTGTCCCTTTCCCTAGTTACCTAATCAGTGAAATCAAATGAGTCACTATTAATTCTAACTTTAATTAGAAAGTTAGAATTTTTTCAGTTTGCATACACGTTGTCCTTCCTCAAATCGTAAATAACCGCATACGTATGAACCTTCCAAAGGCGGTTTAGGTGGGGAAAAGATAACATTCGATTAACAAGCTTGTCAGAAGCTGAATTATTGCAAATGACAAAAGAGCACTTTTGAGAGATTAAAAAAGCTAATTAGAGTATGTATTTACTAGGAAGCCACTCCGTATTTATGGAGGGGGACTATCTAGCAACTCTCACAATGCAAAACTGAAAGGAAGCTTGTGGGTTAACAGGCATAATCACAGACAGCCCTAGAGCTTAGGGGGGAAGCACAGTGCTCTAGCGTCCTGCTGCTTGGTTAAATCCTGCTGTGCCCCGCGAGCAATGTGACCTCAGCGAAGTACTTGATCTCAATGAGGTTTAGCTCACTCACTAGTAAGGTGCAGATGAAAACAATAGGTGCTGTTGCAAGGACTAAGTCAGTGTGAGCAAAGGTCTTCAAACAGTGTCTGCTGTTTAACATGCTATACAGATATTAGCTATTATTATTGTTATCATTTAGATTATCATGTCTTTTCTCTGCGTATATGAGGAAGGGAAAAAACCCAATATGCTTGGGGGACTTACTACGTAACACTTTTATAGTTAATACCTAATTTAATATTGATACAAACTTTTCATAGGTTGTTATTATTAGTCAAATTACATTAACAAGGAAATTATGAAGAGTTAGGTGACCTTGCTGGGGTCACCCAGTCAGGAAGTGGCCCACTGAGACCCAAGATGATCTGGTCCCCAAATTGCCAGCTAGCATAATTAACTCCTTTATATTGAGATTATTCTAGGCAAGGCTGGCCAATCCAGTTTCCTCTGATCAGTTTGGTGGCTAAGCCGTATGGATTATTAATGGTAGGAAAAATAATTATAGTCTTCTATTTTATTTGCTCTAATATGAGCAGGGCAAGCAGGTTTAACAGACTGGAGACACTGCATTCTCTTATGTTCTATACATATGGTTCATTGTCAGCTCCATAACCAATACTTCCTGATCCCAAGGGAAAGCACAGCTGCAATTGAAGTTGAAGGCAATCCACCCAACAGGTTTAAGTCAGTGAATGATTACAGTCTCTTATGTGTGGAGAGCTTAATAGTCACAGAACCCTTCCCCATATACTCATACTACCTACTCCTAACAACCTGAGATTGCTCAGACAAGGATCATCCCTGCTTTTGACAATTGAAACTGAGGCTCAGGGAAATCAAGAGGCCTATGAGTGTCAAAGCAGGTTTTGAACTTGGGCCTTTTTTCCTCCACATTTTCTGTCTTAGAATACTTACATCAAAGGCAAGGCGAATTACTCTGAAATTGAGTTGAAAATGATGGGCATCCTTCAGGGGTTGGTGAAGGTGCTGTGGTCTTGTGCTAGGACTGTTTGCCTTAAACTGATATTTTGGCTCCTATGAAAAAGGCTCAAGCTAAACATTTTGGAGTATGAAAAAGAACAAAGGACACTTCCTGATTGTTAGCTATTAGGGCAGGATCCACCTTCACCTCCAGAGATAGTTAAGCTCTCCACAGGGATCAGAGTGTGGGTCAGGGTTAAAAATCACTTCACATTTCACATCTGACCCTGTTGTACCTCTGTGATCCTTTGATTCAAGTAGGAAGTAATTCTAGGAACTTCTAACCTTGTGTTCTTAATGGTAGTAAATTAAAAGCTTTATTCTTGGCATATCTGTAAGGGGCTAGTTCTGCCAAAGCAAGTCTACTGAAGGAAGCAGCTGATTGAGTTCTTATCCTGCCTTTGTTTTTCTCTTTCAAGGAAAAGCTCTTTGAGAGCTGAGTATGTCTCCACAACTCTGGCCTCATTGCTTCCCACTCCTGAGCCTGGCTGACTGGTGAGAAACAATGTTCTCTTCATCAATTGTCATGGTCAACTACCACTGTGGTACCCTACACCTTGGGAAATTCTTTCACACCAGTCTGACGCTTGACTTGGTCTTCTTGTTATTTAAGTTCAGAAACAATTAGGGGTATAATTTTTCTATCCATCAAATTCTCTTTAGGAGAATTTTTTTTTTCTATCCCAGTGTAAGGGTCTCCCCACCACTGAGTCCATCATTTTCTTTCTTTTTTTTTTTAATTCCATCATTTTCTTAATGGGGACATATGGCTCAACATGGAACATGGCCAAGGAGAACTTAGCTTTGGCTACTTGGAGCTCGGGGTGGGAGAGAGGTAAGTGAGAGGGAGGTCAGGTTTCATGCACTGGTTAGAAGGGCACAGCAGAGGGACAGTCAAAAATGTCTTCAAGGTAGCAAGGTGATTTTTCCAGGCAGGGTCCAAGAATGATGCCTACATTTGTGACAATGATCCATGGCACACAAAACAGTGCCTGGATAAGGAGGCAGGTGTAGGGTCCTGGAAGATTCTGGAACCCTTCTTCTGGGTTCATGATCTGAGGTACAAGCTGAGTTATTCAGCAGGAAGAATGGAAAGGGTTTATCTCAGGGCATTGCTGGGATGCCGAGTTGGCTCACCAGCTCCAGCAACCCACTCTGGGAAGTGGCCACATAGATTCACAACCTGAGTCCTTATCTCTCTCTGCTGTAGGTTTCTCACTGGTGGTTCTTTAACACCTCAAATACCAGATGTCCACACCAAATCTCATACTTCCATCACAAAGCCTTCTTCCTTTTGCTGAGTTTGCAATCACTGCTCACGTCTCCACCCCCTTTACCCACCTCCCATGTAGAAACTTAAGGATTATTGCCAAATTCTCCTTCTCTTCTCCTTGTGCACAATTCTACCCACTCTGTGGTCTCTGATATTTTCCTTATGACCACAGCGACTCTGTCTGAGCCTCCTCATTGCTTTTTGCATGGATCACTGCAGACTTTTCCTAGTCTCTCTCCAGTTTCTCTTTCCACCCATCAATTCTTCATAGAGTTTCTTGAGCCACTTTTCTAAGGCTCAGCTCTGGTAATCTTACTTCTCTTCCTCAAAATTCCTGGGTGGTTTCCACTGCTGTTTCTTGGTGCATCCTCTGTGGCGAGCTCTGGTGTGTTCTTTGTGACCATTTCTGTCACTTTCATCTGCCCTTTCCTCTTTGCTTCTGGTTATGTTCACCCATCTTCCTGAAATTCTCTGCTCACATACCTCTATTTTTCAAAATTCTTTTCATGGTCCTGTTCACCTCTGACTTCCTTTGTAAAGATTTATCCATTTATTCAATAAACAACTTAAAAATAATTACTATGCACCCTGACATATCAGGCACCATAGCAGGTAATGATGAGATAGCCACAAACAAGAGAGACAGAGCTGATGATGACAGGTAATGATGAGACAGCCACAAACACAGAGTCTGGATCTTTGGAAGGTGTGCGGGGCACCTCACTTTTAATATTTATTTATGGGTTTATTTGTTTAAAGATTATTGCTCAAAGTCTACTGCAGGAGTAATCTGTAAACAAATAAACCCATAAATAAATATTAAAGGTGGGGTGCCCCACACACCTTCCAAAGTTCCAGTCTCTGTAAATTGAAGGCTTGGTATAGTACTGAAGACACAGTAGGAAAGCTGGAAAAAAATAATGGAATCGAGGGTCCAGGAGAGAGTGCTTCTGTGGTAACAAGATGAACTGGACCTCCCATCAAAATGCCCATGACAAATGCCCTAAAACAACCTCTGCTTTTCTGTAGGACATTGTGGAGACCCAAGGGTCTCTCAATAAGCACTTTGCAGAGACTGCGGGGAGCACACACTCCATCCTCCCTTCCATCCCCCCCCCCCATTTATTTTATTTTGATGCCTGGGCACAAACCATCCCTTGGGACGGCAGACTTTCTTCCAGTTCCAAGTCGTTTGACCATGTTCTAGTCTGAGCTAATTTTGTAAGTCAAATTGCTTAAGAATGAATATGAAATCTTTGACTGAAGCCCAAATATATAAATACCCATCGCATTTCCTTCCTCCCCAATTTTGCAATCATCCAAAAAAGTTGTTCATGTTGTCCAGCATAATTAGTTATTTATACATTCTCATGTGGTCCATTGTTCAGAATTAAATTGTCTGGTATACAGAATTTCTCTTGCAAGGCTTGTTTTGCCATTTTATTGCTGTTTGGAAGCTGTTTGTAAATATGTCCTCATGGAACCTTTTGGGATATGTCTGAGCGTATCCAGGATTGTGGAGGGGATAAGCCAGTTCATGTAAGCAAATATGTCCTCTGAAGGTCTCAGACCATCACCTGCCCGCTAAAACAAAGATGACCAAGAATTATTCATTGTTTCCTTGAAGACCCTGTGGTATTAGAATGAACATAAAAATAGTCACAGAAAGATAGAAGTGGAAATCATCTCGGAAATCTAGTCACTAGGTTGTAGTGTCCCTGTTTTGCCCAAGAGGAAGCTAGACCCCAGAAAAGGGAAATGAAAGAGACTGGTCCACAGCCTCTTGTGGGTTAGTAGCAGAGCCAGCCCCAAATCTTCCTCAGCCGACTTCATGCCATTTCGTCTAAACTGCTGAGTGTACCAGGATAGGACTGCCCCCAGGTATTTCTGGGCTTGTTACTGTTTGCCGCTGAACTAGATGACCCTAGACTGCTGTTCTCTGGGCCCTTGTACCTATATTTTATAGCTCTTTGGTTTCCTCCCGAATGGCTTGGCCGCTTGCTATTATTGGTGAGTGCTGGCCACATGCAACAATGCCACTCTTTTGTCTGTCATGCTGTGGTCAGAGTTTCCAGCTGGTCCTCCAATTTAATGTAAAAGGAGGCTTGTTTCTGAATGAGGATCTAAAGAGCTCTGCTTCATGGATGGATGACATCCATAAGGTTTTTTGTTTGTTTGTTTGTTTGGTTTTCTTGCAGTTTTCGGCCGGGGCTGGGTTTGAACCCACCACCTCTGGCATATGGGGCTGGCGCCCTACTCCTTTGAGCCACAGGCGCCGCCCAACATCCGTAAGTTTTATGACCCAGAATATGGTTTATGTTGGTGAATGTTCCACGTGTACTTGCATAGACTAGAGGACTATGCTGTTGTTGGGCAGAGTGTTCTATAAATGTCGGTTACGTTCAGTGGTTGGTGGCATTGTTCAGTTCTATATTCTTGCTGGTTCTCCATCCATGAATTTTAGTTGGCAGAATTTGTAACATTAGCTTTGATTGTTCAGAACATTTTAAGGCTTCCTTTCCATCTGAGAGTACAAGATCCTGATTCCTGTCTTAAAATTAGACTTTTTGGCCAGCTAGGTTAGGAGTTAGCAGGTGGGCATTTCTGGAATGGTTTGCCTCCTCCCAACACACATTGGTGGGCCGTCAGTGTGCAAACCTACCACAAAGGTCTTATATGAATTCTCATTGGAGTAAAACCTGTTACACCTGGAAATAGCAGATGAGTGAGCCAACACCACAGCATTTATTTTATTTATTAATTTGCTTTTTGGGGACAGCATCTCACTCTGTCACCTTCAGTAGAGTGGCATGGCATCATAGCTCACAGCAACCTCAAACTCTTGGGATCAAGTGATACTCTTATCTCCTATTCCCAAGTAGCTGGGACTACAGGCATCTACCCCAACACCCAGCTAGCCCACATCATTGCATTTAAAACTTGTTGTCTTCCTAGGTTCTATTCATTAAAGCCCCCAGATTTTCTATAGTGGCTATATATTAATAAAATGTATTATATTTTTAAATCTATTTACTACTTCATATTTTTAAGTTATTAAGTATGTAACGATGCAGAAATGATAAAACAGATGTCATGATGTCGCCATTGGAATTAACACTAACATTTTTGCCATATTTGGCTTCAGTTCCCTTTTTTCTTAAAAGATATTAATCATGATAGAGTTAAAGCCTCCACTTTCCATTTCTTCTTGCTTCTTCCTTCTTTCCCTCCTACCCTCTTCAGAGGAAACCACTGTTCTGAATTTGGGGCAGGATATCATTCCCATGAATGCTTTTGTACTTTCACTCCAAGAAAATATATTCATAGCAATTTATGGCCAAGACTATTTCATGATATTTATTACTTTTTATAATCAGAGGGGAAAAAAAACTCATCCGTCATGTTCAGAAGTCCTAGAGCCATGGTATTTTCCATTGCTTCCAGCTGATTTTGCTTTAATCCTGGTTTTCATGTTCTTTATCTGGTGATCTACTTAACCAGGTTTATTTCCTCCTACCTGAAGTTTTGTCTTTAGTTGACCAACTCCCATGATTTGACCTTTCAGAAGCTGTGGTCTGGCACCTTCGGCATCACCCACTCCAAATCCCTGTCCTCTGGCCCTGAGTTAGTTCAACCCACCCGGCTTCTGTCCCTGGATCTGTGATGCATGTAGATGCTCCCCTCAGACTTGGGCTGTCTAGCTTTGCATTCCATTTACCTGTAAGAAGATTCAGCACCCATCCTGCTTTATTTGTTCTGCTGGGATCCTCCATGTTGAGAACCCAAATCCTTAAAAGGACACACCTGAGGGAGGCTGAAACTGGGGTGGTGGAGGCTGATGAGTATGGTGATGATAATTTATAATAGTTAATATTCTTGAGTAATACCAAAATGGTAAAGATCTAAGGTATAATACTCTTATTAATACATTCAAAGTATGTTCTTCAAAATAATAGTAGATGCTGTTTATGGAGCATCTACTGTATGTAAAGTGCTGTGCTAGGCACTTTATACCTCCTTTATTCTTTAAAAGATTCTTTATCTTATATATAAGAAAGCTGAGGCATACAGAAGCAGTGTGCTATTATGGAAAACTTATGGGATTTGGAATAAGACAGACTTGGTTTCAAAGTCTAGCCTGACTACTTGCAACTTATACCACCTCGGACCAGTTTCTTAACTCTTCTGAGCCTGGCAAAAAAAATCAGTACTCAGTAATGATGGCCATTGTTATTACAGAAGTTCTGGGCTCTTCCCCAAAGTTGCAAAGCTAATGCACAGTCGAACTGGAATTTAAATCCAGGTCTGCTCTTTTCAAAGCTACCCTCTTTTCTGAGAAATATGAGTTATCCATTAAAGGAGGTGTCTCAATGTATAGAAAGTCTTTATCCTGTTCTCCTGGTCATCACTGTGATCTGGGAAACCTTGGACAAGGCATTCCCTTCCTCTTTTCCCTCAGTTTTCTGTTTTATATCATCAAGGGGTTGAATTAGGTAAGCCCTGTTTGTTCTGTTTTTACCACTCCAGCATTCTGCACCTCCATTCAAGAAACACAACACTCAATTGCCTTCCCAAGTGGAATGAAGAAAGACAAATGACATTGATGATTTAAAGAAGGTCAGGACAGGACAGTGGGCAAAGCTTCTATCAGCTGCTTCTTCCAAATCTCTAACAACTGAAACCAGTTGGATTTCTGTTCTGTTTCCCAACTTGAGCTGGGAAGGGATCCAGGTCATAGAGGGAGTTAAAAGGCAAAGGCAGTTGCCCTCACTCATAGCTTTTATGGGCAAGTTTCTTTTCTTTTCTTTCACTCTTTCTCTTTCTGTCCTTCCTTCCTTTTCTTTTTCCTTTTTGAAAAAGAGAGGATTGAAACCAGAAGATGGCTAATTAAAATAATTAAAAAACAGAGAGTCGCATGAGGGATGTTATTTCTGCTTCAGGTTTCAATTTTCCCTTTTTCCACAGTTCTTTCTGATTTTATTCTCTAAGAAGACAGTACATATATTTGAGGGATCTTGAAAAAGTCCTGTATTCCTGTTTAGTGAAATGTAAACTCTTCTACATTATGCTGGGGCCACCTGTTTGCTGAAGTTAAAGGTAGGCAGGGATGGCCTCCTTGGGGAATCCTCCGGCCACTTCTGGCCGTGGGATCTCAGAAGCATTCCTTTGCTCTTTGAGTGGTTGCTGAGCTCCTGCTAGGGGCTACTGGAAAGCCCTGGGGCTGCATAAAGAAGGAAGGACTCTCATTTCCAGCTCTCATGGAGCTTACAGACCCTTGTAAAGGATGAAACACGTAAATAAATATACAATTATGAAGTCTGGGAGGTGCTGTGAAGGAGCTATGGAACTGTGAGGATTTCTGCCAGATCTGGACCCAGAGCAATATTTCTCCAGTCTGTCTCCACTCCCAACACATGAGATTCTTCAGTTTCACTGCCAGTCATCATCCCAGGACTGTGTTTAGTACACGTACCCTCCATGTCATTAGTGAGAATCACATGGTTCCCCTGGGCTTGTCCTGGCTTTCCACGACATCCGGCCTCCTGTTCCCCATGTCTGCTTTCTCACTCCTCTCTTAAATACATGTATTTTATTGTTCTTCATTGCATTATTTCCCCACCCCCCACCCCTCACTGGTAAGACAGAATTGATTTACAGAAAAGAATACAGAAAACACTAAAGCTCCTGGTAGAGGGAGAGAATTCAAGTGGGGAGAGAGAAGCTCTCTCCATTTCTCTCCCAGTCTTTCCCCGTCTCCTCCTTTAAGCCTTTAGTCTCAGGGTATATATAGGTGTATGGGTTCCTTGGCCAGGAAGCGAATGAATACAGTCGCTTCCGCCTGGGGCAAGGTGAATGAGTGTATCAATGAATGGATACAGTCCATTCATGGAAATGAGGCCTAGGAAATTCACAAGAAATTGACCTAGGCATAGGAAATGGGGGTTCCACATTTAGTCCTAGATGTAAAGTGAAGGAGACACCAAGGCACAGGTGTCTCCTCAGGAGTTGTCCAGCCTTTTTGGCTATTGGAACCTCTGGTGGGCGTTGGAGGTCCCCCTCTTTGCCTGTCATCCTGCCCGCTGGCTCTTCAGCTGGCTGCCACAGCACCAACACCACTAAGGAGGAGGCAGCAGGTCCATCAGCTCCGCTGAGCTGGCTTCCCTGGCAATTTATGATCAGCTGGAGGAACTTAAGTCTTAAAGCAAAGCTGTGAAAATATGAAGTTATATTTATATAAAAAGTAGTGAAATTATTACCTTTTCATGTCTTGATAAGCCAAAAGTTGAAAGGGTACATTGTTGTGATTGACAAGTTGCTTTTATAGTTTGGGGGGGGTTTTCCCTAATCACTGGAAGCCACCCACAAATAAACAGGAAGAGAGAAACACACACAGTCTGAGATTGACACTTTCTTTTTTACAATAGGTGTTTAGAATCCAGGTTAACTTAAAAAACTTTCTTAAGTTAAGTTAGGGATTGCCTAATACAGGAATTGCGTACTTAGAGAGCTCTGTGGTACAACCTTTACAAATGTCTATTTAATCAAGCTAGGTATAGTAGGGTTCTACCACAGATGGTAGAATGAGCAGAATGAGCCCAGTGATTATTTTACAAAATATTTTGAATCTGTTAATTTTAAGAGGAACATTTGGATTTTTCACAGAAATTACCACATACTACAGTGTTGTTTACCTGTACTGAGTTCATACAAGATTCTGGGCTCTGTACCAAGTGTTGCCCATCTGTAACATGGATAAGGTTTTGTTCTCTCTTAAGTGTTCTTATGATTAGACTTATTTCTTCTTTTGCACCCTGCTATCTTCTGGATGTGTTCCCCCCCAATTATATATTAGAATCCTAATTCTCAAGATGATGATTTTAGGAGGTAGGACCTAGGGGAGGTGATTTGGTCTTTAGAGAAGAGCCCTCATGAATGGGATTCACGTGTTTGTAAAAGACACCCAGGAGACACTCCTCACCTCTTCCATTATGTGAGGACTCAGTGAGAAGTCACCATGTATGAACCAAAAAATGGGTTCTCTGCAGGTGCCTTCATCTTGGACTTCCCTGATTCCGAACTGTGAGAAATCAAATTCTGTTGTTTATAGGCCACTCAGCCATGGGATTCTGTTACAGCAGCCTGAATGGGCTAAGACACACCCAGTTCCATCATTTGGGCTGACCCATGAGTGGCATCTTAAAGGAGGTTAGGAATGAGGAGCAAATGATGTAGGACAAGATCCCTTCAGATAGGAAGGGAATAGAAAATAAAAGCTTGTCCCTTTTCATCCTAAGGCATAACAGCAGAAGAAGAAAAATAGAAATAAGCCAAAAAATAAACCTACTGTTCCACATAACAATGATACAGCAAAGGCAGAAGTTCTGCAGGAACATAGAAATAGGTATAGGGCAGCAAAGAAATGTCAGAGGAGTAGTTCCCTTTCCAGGACAGACTGTGGGGAGGTTGCAGTCCCTGGGAACAACCTGTTCCTTCAGCTGGACGCCAGATCCATATGGCTCCAGAGAGATTCCACAGGCAGGTTTCAGGGTATGTTCTAGGAGTCCACAGTAGAGATCCTGGTTCCCCAGTGTCTGCACTTAGAATGACAGGATTCCAAATAGTATTTCTATTTTTCAGATGAAGAAACAGATCAGAAAAGTCAAGTACCTTACTTATAGTTTTACAGTTAGACAAGTAATGTGTATTAGAATATAGAACATAGATCAGTTCCAATTCAAAGTCATAATCTTCCCATGACGACTTATGAGTTCCTTTTTTTCTGAAAGTATAAATACGTGATACTTTGTATTTGAAGAAAGATAAATGTTATAGATGGTGGGTGTGCTGTTTCTCTTTTGTGGGACCCATGAGGAGACATAAATGAGGAAGAATTGCTGTCTAAGACATCTAACAGTCAGCATGTCATAACCCGGGGTGAATGCAGGCCGAACGTCCAAATGTGGCAGGGTTAACTGTTTCTCCAACCATTCATTGGAGAAATAAAGAGGCACATGCTCATGCTTGTGCACGCACACACACACACAAATGGTCAGTGATTACTCAAGAGGTAGCAAGTGTCACATGGTGTTGTTTTAATTAGGAGAGGATAAAGCAAAGCTAAGCAATTCAATGCAATAGATATTTATTGAACATGGCACAGTGAGAGAATAAGATGAAACAGAGACCATAAAACAGGGTATAGTAGGATATAATACAAGCCAGTGCACTGCAACCATTTTTTCCCCATTTCTAAAGCAGCTTCTTTCTTGCTCTAATCTTTGTAAAACTCAAAGCAGAATCTGTACCTGTGTAAAGGAGATATGGTGTATGGCTTTCAGGAAGGGCTGAGACCCTTAATAAATTTGCAGCTTCTGTTCACCTTGTCCCTGCCTTGGTCTCTACCACAGTATCTGTGGCCTTTATCACATTATTTCACTTTTCTTATTTTTCTTTATGCTCTTATCCAGTTCAGCTTTGTTTGCCAGCTCTTATGCAACCTACACAAGTGGAATTCTCCTTGGACTCTTCCAGCTCAAACATAAATTGAAAAACAGCAACTTTGGCAACGGCCTGCTGGACACATTTCAGTAAACTCATAGCTCAACCAACTGAGTCCAGGAGGCCCACTTGTTTTTACTGACAGCCTATAGAGACAGGAGTTTTAGGGCCATGAAAAAGGCTCACTTTGAAAGTATAGTAATCTATACATTTTCAGGAAATAAAAAGGTAGAATTTTTAGACTATTTAACCCACATTGCTAGAAAAAATAATTGAATCTTCATTTGTTCCTTTTAAAGAAGAGAGAGAAGAAAAAACTGAGATTAATTCTCTTGGGAGGATTAACTGTGACAGGAAAGTGGATTTTTGGTAATTTCTCACAGTGGAATCAACAGCACATCCTTTTTGCCCTGCCCCAGAGCTGGACTGGCATGCTTCCCTGGCTGGAGTCCAGGATCCTCACATCATTTTGGAGGTCCCCTGCATACTGGCCCTAGGATGTCCCCTGCATCCTGACCCAACCAGAAGCTTATACTAAGAGTGCTGTTTGAGAAGTCCCCAATGATTTGGTGGAATGACAAGCAGCTTTCTCAATGGAGAGAGAAACCCATCTAAGCCATGGCTTTGTTTGTGCTCAAGATTTACATAGGGAAGATATCAGTGCTTTGCCATTGTCTTTTTCTGGGGCCTTTTCCCAGCTCTCTAACTATTTGTTCCCATGATGACAGAAAAGGGAGCATGCACCTAACCTTTTTCTTGTGTATGCGGAGGTACTGTATGAAAGTCTGCTGACTGAGTGCACAGTATAAGGGCCTTGGGAGCTCTCAGACATTTGAGATGGAATAAGCCCTTCACTACTCACTGCATGTTCATCCTCAAATTGACAAACATTGGCTCTTCTCTCATCCTCTAGATTAGAGCTAAAACACAAACTGTATGATGTCTCACACTTCCTCCTCCTTGGAAGAACACATTGTCCATATGCTTCCTGAGCCACATAGCTCCATCGGCAAGGACAGGTGAGATAAGTCTGGGAAAAGAATTTGAAAATAAAATGGGCTAGAGAATACTCTGGAAAAGCTAAAAAAAAAAAAGGTGCCTTTGTTTCCCTTCCATGTCTCTGACAACCCAGGGCTAAGAGGGAAATGGGATAGCTATTCACCAAACCAATTTCTTTCTCCCCAGGCACATTGTAAACAACAAGTCCCAACCTCCCACACACTGAAATGGCACGAACTGTGTCTGGCCAGGGAGACATAGGCAGAAGTGATGACTGACTTTGGTCCCTGACCCTATCTGTGAACTGTAACTACCTTTCTCTTCCCTTGGTACTGCTGAAAAGTGATACTTAGGGAGACCTTGGAAGTCCATCTTCAGTACATGGATCCTCTTTCAGCCTGGACCTCTGAGAATATTGTGTAGACCATTATTAAGGGCTTCCCTGTGTACTCGTAAATAGAGATAGTGGCACCAGAGTGTGCTTTCTCTCTTCTCCCTCTGAGAGCACAGTGGAAAGACTATGCATGGACATGGTGAGGTGACCATCTGCAAGTCAGGAAGAGAGCCCCTCAGCCCCCCCCCCACCCCTGCAGAAACAATCTCTGACACCTTTGATCTTGGATTTCTCATCTCCAGAACTATTATTAAAAAATGTTATTTAAGTCATGCAGTTGATGGTTTTAGTTACAGCGGCCTGAGCAGACCAATACAACCATAGATCCCACTTTCACTCCCAACCCTGCTGCAGATTGGATTTTATGTGATGAAAAATAAATCTCCTTTTTTGATAAGCCACTGAGATGTCAGGCTTTATCTCTTACAACAGCTAGTGTTTACCTTTCTAATACAAAGACCAAGCAGAGCTAATTAAGTGTGTGATATCCCCTTTTTCCAAGTGTACAGTGAGTTTTTATAAGCAAACTTTACCTTACTGCAAAAGATTCCTTAGGGCAAACTCCCCAGATCATTTTCTTTCATTTTTTTTTCTTTTTATTGTTGGGGATTCATTGAGGGTACAAGAAACCATGTTACACTGATTGCATTTGTTGGGTAAAGTCCCTCTTACAATCGTGTTTTGTCCCCAAAAGTTGTGGCACACACCAAGACCCCACCCCCCGCGCGCGGTGCCTCTTTCTGCTGTTCCGTTCGCCCCCCCTCCCTCATTCTTTCTCTCTCTGCTCTCTCCTTTCCTCACCCCCACCGTGTCAATAATTGTCCTCATATCAAAATAGAGATCATTTTCTTTTTAATGACAGCACTTCTTCAATAGATAGTTTAAAAATAAGAGTAGTCTAAAAATAAGACCAGTTACTCCTATATTACAGAAGAGACACCGAGGCACTGAGATGTTGAGTGACCAATCCAAGAAGGGATTTAAATACAGACATTGTGACTCCCAAAACCTATCCTCTCAACCACTACCTATACTAATTCATTTATCTTTGTTGTGTTTTCATTTATTTTCCTTAACCCACAATAACACTTTGGTTTTATACTGTTCCAGGATAAAGTGAGAATATTACAAATAGCAAAAAAATGAAGTATTATTTTTTCAAGATCTTTAAAATGTGACAATGGAGCTTTAATAGGAATTGCATTAAAATTATATATTGCTTTGGGTAGTATAGCCAAGACATTACTCAGAAAATAAAAACAAAGCAGGAGGACTCATGCGACCAGACCTGAGACTCTACTATAAATCGATAGTGATCAAAACAGCATAGTACTGGCACAAAAACAGAGAGGTAGATGTTTGGAACAGAATAGAGAACCAAGAGATGAATCCAGCTACTTACTGTTACTTGATCTTTGACAAGCCAATTAAAAACATGCAGTGGGGTAAAGACACCCTATTTAACAAATGGTGCTGGGTGAACTGGCTAGCGACCTGTAAAAGGCTGAAACTGAACCCACACCT
>CAUYRH010012161.1:0-20913 GCA_963574655.1 Perodicticus potto | reverse complement strand
CCACGTGGGCTGCAAATGTATACTTAATAAATTTCTTAGTGTTTGAGTTAATATTTTGTTTTACTTGTCCATGGAGTATCTCTTTGGGGCTCTTGAAATCATGCTTATAGTCCATATTATGGGACTTGATGACAACTTAATTCTAACTTATTAAAATGATTAATATTTACAAACCAAATAAAATATTTCTTTCTCTGAACATTTTATCATAAAACTTCTACATCCTGGCTAATTGCCTGTGGCTCAACGGACTAAGGCACCAGCCACGTACACCTGAGCTGGCAGGTTCGAATCCAGCCTGGGCCTCCCAAACAACAATGACGGCTGCAACCAAAAAAATGGATGGGTGTTGTGGCAGGTGCCTGTAGTCCCAGATACTTGGGAGGCGGAGGCAGGAGACTCGCTTGAGCCCAGGAATTGGAGGTTGCTGTGAGCTGTGATGCCACAGCACTCTATCCAGGGAGACAGCTTGAGGCTCTGTCTCAAAAAAAAAAAAAAATACTTCTACATCCTCAAAAATGTAAATATTAAGGACTCTGGCTAAAAGTGTGAATTTTATTGATAATATATTATTTGGGGTTATAATATTTATCATATTTTGGTATTAACTATCTTATAATTGTAGATCATTTTGAAGTTATTATAAAGCTGATGCTTTATCAAAGTAGCTTAAAAGTTTTCAGAAGTTCAAATAATATTAGAATAAGATAATTATGATTCTACTTATAGTATAGGATTAAAAAGAAACATGTTTCATTTCTAAGAAGATTTAATTCACAAATATGTGAATTCATTTAAGCTTTGTAGTTTCTAGCCTTGTCTAAACACTGGCAGAGGATTTCAAGTTGGATTTTAGTTGTCAATGATATCTTTTTGTCTCAGGCTCTAAATCCAACCCATAGATAATTATTAATTTAGTTGCGGTTTCTGTTACCTTTTTATGTTTTTCTTTCTGATCTGGCACACCCATGAAAATCACACAAATACTACAATAATATTTACTTACTCCATGTTCAGAATACATATTAAAGAAGGAGGAAAATACTTACTCAAACATTCATGTATAATGGCAAGATCAAAGCATTCTGACGACTGACCATATGTCCAGAAACACACTGTAATTATGGTAGATGAACAGAAATATACCCAGGAATTTTTACTAGTGTAACTACAAGGAAAAAGAAAAGGAGAAAGCAAGCTGTCTCTTATGTACATTGACTATATTATTCTCTGCTTTTTATCTCCAAACAGAAAATTTCTAATTTATTTCTATAAACCTGCGAACATGGCAGATGCCTAGTAAGTGTTCTTTGTTCTCTCGCACCTTAGTGAGGCCTTAACTTCCTTGGAAGCAATGAATAACCTCTATGAAATAGAAATCAGCACAGTGATTCTGTAATTCTAAAATCATGGTGTACCTCCTCCTACTACCGCTGGAGAAAACATGGGAGAAAGAGAGTTACCTCTCAAGGAGGAATCCAGAAGGGACAATGAGAAATTTCTTTTAGGGCAACACTTCAATCCTACCACCTAGCTCATAGTCCTGTGAGGACAAATAATACAATATGCATCAAGCAATTCCGCAAGTGTGCTGTACGCGATAAATGCTTAGCAGAAATACAAATTATTGTCATTTGATTTTGGGGGTTTTTTTGTTTGTTTGTTTTCAAATCTTTGTTCACAGTCATTTCTCCACCCAGCTAGAGAGATTTCAGGAATAGGCTTTTTCAGAGATGGCAATTCTTAAATCAGAACCAGCGGGTCTTTTCTGGAAAAGTTGTGAAATGTTTCTTTTCTTTCTCAGCCTAGAATTTACCTAGTTGGCTGGTTCTCTAGCCTCTTATGAACTTGGCCACCTCAGAAAATATAGCCAAACTTAAAACTGTGTTTTGACATAGAAATTTAAGCTCATTTCTTTAATTTTGCTTCAGTTGATAAAGCAGCAAAAGGAAACGTAGAAAATCCAAATCCTTATCTGAAGATAATTAATTTTGAGATGATTATAAGTCCATATAATAAACTCTGAGAACTTCAACAGCACAACTATTTTGCTGCCATGTAAAACTTTAGAGACCTCAGATTTAATTGCTATTGACATTAATCAAATCTCCATAACTCCTTTGGTTGATTTCTCAAATACAGGAACAAGCTTTGTGGCTTGTCATTCTGCCAACGGGATGAAAAGAAGAAAAAGCTAAAAGGAAAATCCATAGGCAACAAAGGTTTCCGCTTTTACTTCTTTGTTGCTTGCCAGCAAGTAGTTGAGTACCAGTTCAGGGTGGAAAGCAGAAAGACAGACAGTAAATGAAGGTCTGCCTACTCCCACATTATACTTCCTCTGAAAATAGGATCCCGTTAGGCCACTCACTTGCCTGGAGTTACACCATGTCCATGACATTTCTGACTTATGCAGGAAATCAATCTAAACTAAATGTCCAAATTCAGTTTAAAGCTGCTTATCATCAAAGTCCCCATTCACGCTCTTTTGGGACCAACCTGATAATTGAAAGATCTATTGCAGAGTCAGAATAAAATCCCACTTTCTAGTACAGACCTTTGCTTTCAATAAAATGTCTTGGTGCTGTTATTTGTTTCCTCCAATCCTTTGGAGACAGTTATCTAAAATGATGTGAGGATGATGGCAAATATCCTCCCTTTTGTGATGTTAAAGTTCATCTACCTTAGCGGCTTTACCAGGCTTTTCCCCACGCACTCCCCATCTTGCACTTTTCAGAAATGCTGTGTTCCCCAGAAATACCCCAGAAATGCCATGCCTTGGGAATTGGCTTTCCTATTTGCCTGTCCTTCCTGGTCCCCAGATCTTGTGCAACCTGTCCTTCCCATGCAGCACAACTGGAAAGCCCCCCTTAACCCCACAGCTGCTTCCTTCAGGGCCCCCCCAGCACGGTGATTCAAGTATTTGACACATAGTTTGCCTCTAACTGCCCCCTACGCCCACCTAGAGTTTCCTGAGGAAGGGCAGAGCCCAAGGACAGCCTTTGGAACAGGTTGGACTCTATTTTTCTGCTAAGTAACAATAGTGTAACATTTGTTTGGCATGTAACTTTTTATATATCTTGGCAGATGTATTTTAAAGTAAAATGGGCTTATGCTATACAGGCAGGTATCATGATCCAATTTCATTTGTGCTTCAAAATGCATGTCATGTTTTGATAATGTGATGAACAAGGCAGAAAAGTAAAAAGCTGTGCTGAAGGCCTCAGTGTCCATGGGAATCCTCTGTGAGAACTAATAAAAATTGTACTTTATAGAGAAAAAGAAGCAAAATAAGAATGATACAAATGACAGCAGAAAGCTGTAAGGAAACCAGCAAGGGATAGCTGGGCCCACTGGACCGATGTCCTTGACTCTACCACAAAGGCAGATTATTATGGTCTGTGTAGGGGATTGTGAGGAAACCGGACCAAGAATGTGAATGTGGTTTGTGGCGCTCTCCCGGCCTCAGAGTCACAAAGAAGATTACGGCATAAAGAAGGATGCTGTGGTTTATCTCCTAATCAAGTGGTTCTCAACCTTCCTAATGCGGTGACCCTTTAATACTGTCCCTCAGGTTGTGGTGACCCCCAACCACACAATTATTATTATTTTGCTACTTCATAACTGTAATCTTGTTACTGTTACAAATCATAATGTAAATATCTGATATGCAGGATGTATTTAGGCGACCCCTGTGAAAGGGTCGTTCGACTCCCAAAGGGGTTGCGACCCACAGGTTGAGAACTGCTGTTCTGATCTGAGTCACATTTACACCAGAACTTGATGCTCTTCACAAGTATTCTATCTTTTTGTCTCTCAATAAATTGATGAGGTTTCTGACTTTCATTTTTTAATGAGTCATTTATGAGACTAAATTATCTTTGGAATGTTTTTTATAAACTCCATGAGAAAAATCAGAGTAGTTTTACTTGGGTTGTAAAAATGTTTACTTGCAAATTTTTTCTGAGATTCTTTTGAGTACCAGTTAATTTTTACCACAAAAAGAGTAAGGATGGCCACCTTTATAGTCCCCCAGACACGAGAAGTCAACAGTCTGTCCTGACTGTCATGTGGGTTATAAATTCACTATTCCTTTAAGGAGCGAGAATTAGCCATCCTAATCGTGTTGGATTGCTATGGGAATATAGAAGTTGAAGACAGACATATACGGTATATATATTGGCCAAATACTGGTAGTAGGAATTTGATATATAATGTTTGTGCATATATTTATGTGTTTTTCAGAAGGTTGTCTAATTTTTAAATTTTCCTAGGAAGTTCCGGTGTGCATCTAGATTTGGGAAAAACTAAAGGGAAGATAAGGGAAGTGAGACAAATTCTACATCAAATTAACACTTCAAAAAATTCTTTTAGCAGGGTGCTGTAGCTCATGCCTATTATCCTAGCACTCTAGGAGGCCTTGGAGGGTGGATCACTTGAGTTCAGGAATTCAAGACCAGCCCAAGCAAGAGTGAGACCCCGTCTCTACTAAAAAATAGAAAAACCGGGCAAGACGGTCACTTGAGCCCAAGAACTTGAGCTGACTATGAGCAATAATGCTACTGCACTGTAGTCAGGGTGCCAGAGTGAGACTCTGTCTTAAAAACAACAACAACATTTTTAAAATAATCTGTGAATGAGCCAGTAAGAACTAGGAGAAGGCTACCTTGTATAATGGGAAAATAAAGACACAGAGAGAATGATTTAGTTGAAAATCATCTGTGTGTCCCCTTTACTAACTGTAATTTAGGTACAAATTTGTTTCTCTGAGTCTCCTTTTTTGTACATTAGACATGATAAAAGATGTTTGATAGGGCTGGTAAAAATATTCCATAGAATGATGTCTATGAATGTACTTTATAAATGATGAAGCTCTTGAAATATTCAGACTCATTGCTCTACGGTGGGAGAGATAATGGAATTTAGAGAAATGACTTTGGAGGTCCAAATCCAAGGTATAAAAGAAAAAATATATAAAAGAGATCTAAAGATAAAAGAGATATAAACTAATGACATAAAACTGATATAATGAAAGGTGTAAGTGGTTTTAACAGGAACATCAAATATAAAAATCAGAAGTATTAACATATCAGATGGTGCAGTAAATAATTGCTGTAAGATATTTAACAGTTAACAAAAGTTTTAAACACATAATATACCTTGCTTAGGAACAATGAGAAAAATATATGGAGGTTAAGTAAAAGGTCAAAGAGAATTTGTACCTAAATCTATTATATTTCTAAAACAAAAGTCATAAGCAAGATGAGTATGAATTAATTCAAAATCCAAAAAGAATTAGAATCCACACTTTCTTTAATTAATGTGGAAAACTTTTATGAGAGGACAATACACAAAAGATGCTTAGTAGAGTCAGGTGGACAAAAGTTAAAGTACTCCAACTTCAATGTTTTGCTGAACAACTTTGTAACTATTAATATTTTATGTATTATGTTACGGTATGTATAAATTTATTAAATCTAGGTGATAGTAATTATGAATTCATAAAAAACTTCAACATACATAAATGCATTTTTTCATGTTTTATTTGCATTTACTGCATATACTTTTTCTATATTTTTGGCCAAACATTTATTATTAGAAGATATCAAAAGTACAATAATCCATCCTCCTACCACACCCCATTCCAATCACATTACTTAGAGACTGTGGCCTTTGTATTTTGGTAGGCCCTCTTTCTGCCCATGTTCCCTGCCGTTTCTTATATACACACAATCTCACACACATACACATTGACACACTTTATTTTACTAAAGAAAATTGAGATTTTTACAATAGCTGCTATTTTACAATTTGCTTTTCTTACATAAATTTTGTGTTTTCAAAATATTTTCATGGCAGTATTTATAAATCAACTTTATTTTTTAAAGTAGCTACCTAGTATTCTAATTTATGTATGTTATAATTTCCCCATTTCTATACCTGTGAATTTTAAGCTTGATCTAATTTTTTCTATTGGAAAGAGTCCGAAGCATCTTTATACTTGAATCTTGGGGCATAGCTGTGAGATACATATTTATTTATTTATTTTTTATATATTATTGCTTGGGATTCATCAAAGGTACAGAGAATTAGGTTACACTGATTGCATTTGTGGGATAAAGTCCTTCTTCTAACTGTGACCCAAAGAGATGTGCCATACACCGTGACCCTCGCAACTGCCTCCCTCCTCCCTCTCCCTCATTCCCTTAATCACCCTTGTATTAGCTCATCTACTGCCTTGATATTAAAATTGAGTACACTGGATTCTTGCTTCTCCATTCTTGTAATGCTTTACCAAGGAGGATGTGTTCCACCTCCATCCAAGTTAATATAAAAGGTATAAAGTCTCCGTCTATTTTAGTGGCTGAATAGTACTCCATGGTATACATATACCACACCTTGTTAGTCCATTCCTAGGTCGGTGGGCATTTAGGCTGTTTCCACGTTTTGGCAATTGTAAGTTGAGCTGCAATAAACATTCTAGTGCAAATGTCCTTAGGATAAAAGAACTTTTTTTTTCTTCTGGGAAGATGGCAGAATCAAATGGGAAGTCTAATTTGAGTTCTTTGAGGATTCTCCATACATTTTTACAACATACATGTCTAGAAGGGAAATTGTAAGGTCTTACTATGTGAACATTTTTAAAATAATATTTACGAGCACTAAAATTCTCTCCCAGAGGGTTTTAGGGTTAGGGTTAGGGTTAGGGTTTTTACATTAGCATGTTAATGTTTACTAACTAACGATATAAACCATTATTACTTTAAATGGCTTTTGACAGGATAGATTTAATTTAATCTCATATATGTTATTAGCAGATTATATGGTTTATGCTAAACTCACATATTTAAAAATTTTTCATATTATAGCTCGTTATTTCCCACCATCGAACTTTAGATAACATCAGAAAGTTAGACTCCAAGTTCCTAGTGCTTCAAGCACATTTTATTAAAATTATGGCATCCTTATGTTCTGAAACTATCACTCTATGAATCTTTCCCCCAGGAAAAAAATAAAAAATAGAAAAATGTTTGGTTTTGTGAACTTGTAATTTAAAACAAATCAACCCAAATCCAAATTAAATTAAATATGATCTTTGCATAATTGGTGTTACAAAAAATCAACAAAGTCTATAAATACTATAGGACAAAGAATGCAGTCTGCAGTATCTTTTCATTTGAGAACAAATATTTATTTAACCAAAATGTGGTTTTCTTCTTCAGCAAAACCATTTATAGCATCCATGTACGATTACTGTTACTTCCAGTGCTGCATATATATGTGTGACTGACATATTCCAAAGTGGTTATAGGTAAAAATGTCAAAAGATCCATAGTTTGTATGTCATCATCAACTCCTTTCTTTTCTTTTCTTTTTTTCCTTTTTAGGCAGGAGCTGGGTTTGAACCCACCACCTCCAGCATATGGGGCCGGCACCCTACTCCTTTGAGCCACAGGCACCGCCCCCCTTTCTTTTCTTTATGATTGGGAGAAAGGAGATCTCATTGCTTGAAATACAATTTTTTAAAAGAGGAGAAAGAATATGTTTGAAATTTTAGCCCCTTCGTTTCTGAGAAAGTGATGCATCGGATATATAGATAACACAGGGTATCTGGAAACACAAATTGGACAGAGACAGAGAATTGAAAAACCATCTGTGGAGATATGAAAATTATAGCTTTGTTTCAGAATGCACAGAATTATCCAGAAGCGAAATATACAATAAACACTAAATAGAAAATTTAAAGGATCTGAAGGGGAAAACTCTAAACAAAAGTAGAAACTTTTTTCTTGTTTTGTACACGGCTTTATCCCTATCATTTGAAATTTCACATGACACAAAGTAGAAGCTCAATAATATTTATCAAGCATATGTTTTAATAGGATATTTAAAAGTTTTGATAAAATACATTATAATAAAATCAGTGGGGCACTGAAGGGTACTTGCTACATAGTCAATTTCCTCATCTGTCCAATGAGGATATATTGACATTTGCTTCAGGAAGAATTAAATGAGATAATCTGTTTTGAAGGACTTAGTCCAGTGAGTGAGTCAAGAAAAAGGCAATTTATGGCAGCAGTTACTACTATTACTAATTTATGCTGGGGACTAACAATTCAATTTGTGAGTTTTTGTCCCACTTTGCGAAGAATCTACTCAAATACTCAGAAAATAAATCAAATGTTTGAGTTGGCTTCTCCTTTTTTGTAAATCACTGTTAACCAGACTAACATATAAATTTAGGATAAATTTTAAAATAGTAAATAATCGACTCTAAAACTATTAAAAAATAAAAGTTCTAGTGCAATATTTTTCATATTGATGATAATTCTCATTTACCCTCTGCATAAGAACTATTTAATATGCCAACTATTTTGGAAACAATGTTTAAGTACTATATTCCTATCACAACTGGTCTTCACAACTTTGTATTTTGTTTAGTTAGAAAAGCCCAACTAGAAAACAATTATATGAAAGGATTTACTTTAAAATTGTACATTTTTACCAAGCCATATGCTAATAAAAAAATCACCCTTGTAACCAAGTTTGATCTTAGTTTACAGACATATTCAGCTTTTAAGTTAGATTGATATAAATTCAGAATTCTATTAGCTTAATTGCCATACATTAAACTAGCACCATCCAAAACTTACTCAAAGGATGAGTTGTTAGGTATAGTTTATGTTGTTTTCACTGACCATGGTTGATTGGGCTGATTGAACATTGACCATGGGGTGACTGACCATTCAAAATTCATAGCAGTTTGATTTCAATACAATTGAAATACACATATAGGAATGACCTTCCACACATGTGGTAAATCTGATTCCTCTCACTCTTTCTACCTCCTGCCAGTACTCACAACCCTGATGTATAGCTGGAATAGCTATAATACTTTTATAAACTGCTTTCAGCTTCCATTCTTGAAGGAAGAGGAGTCAGAGTAACTTTTTTGATTGGAAGTAGATCTCAACCTTCATGTTTAGCACTGATGTCCAAGGCATCTCTACTTGTATAACAAGAGGGCTTCTCTTCATACATGATCTGCAGTTCCTCATGACTAGGTCTTGTCATTTCAACACCAACTCTCTTCACTCTCCCAACTTTCTGGCTCCTTCTCAGCCCTTTGTTTTCCTCCTTGAACACCCCAATCCTAACCCAGTCTCAGAACTTTGACACCTGTTGTTCCTTCTTCCTGAGATTCTTATCTTCAGACTGTCCCATGGCTGGCTCATCTCAGTTCTTGTATTTCTCCCAGAGGCTTTTCTTGAACTCTTCACTAAAACACCATCACTGAGACCCATGCTGCAGCTACCTTTTATCCTTGGTCCCACTTTATTTTAAGGTCCTGCTAACCTTAAAAACCTGAAGTTCTTCATTTCTTTACCTGATACACACAATGTAAGTCATATGTGTATAAGAATATGGTGTGTTTTGTTCAATGTTGTATCTTCAGTGCCCAGTTAAGGGTCTTGCCCACAAAAGGCAGTGAATAATTGTTTGTCAAATGAATGGGTATCTGTTTTTACATGCCAGTCATCATAGACATATGTATTAGTAACAGTAGAAAGACTTTTTTCTCTGATGGATATCTTCTGCTCTTCAGAATCCAGCTCCTGACCCTTTATGCTGCTTGGTGCCCTGGGGAAACTGACCCATTGGGACAATATCAGCAACTTCACTTCTGCTTGAGCTTGGCCAGGGTTAGCACATGCAAATGATTATAGGAAAGGAGGAGGGTTAGCTAGGGAATTTTTCCAAACTAAATTGACCCAATTTGGTTGTATCCCTCTAACCCTCAACAGAAGGACTCAGTCATGTCAGATGGACATCTTTCTACAACTAGCTTTTTCAAGCCTACAGGTGGTTAAGAAGTTCTTCCTGTGACCAGCCCCAAGATAGTTTTCCATAAGACTTGTGTAAGTTTCTGCAAATAGCTCCTTTTAAAAACTCTCCTCAAAATATCAGTTAAAATGTGCCATTTAGTTCTTGCTAGGCCCTTTATTTTGAGATTACATGCTAAAGATTTTTCACTCATATTTCAAAAACAATGAGTTGATTCATCATTTGGTAGCATGGGATAAAAACAAAAGAGATATGAGCATCTAACTTAAGGTAACTTTAGGTAGGCTTGAAATTTCTTTGAAAAGTACTCTACCTCTCTAAAAATGAGTATGTATATAAATATATGACTATGTGAAGGGTAAGGAACATGTGAAATGTTTTATACCATAAAATTATATTTGTGATCATTGTAATGTAAGTATATAGGTAAATCTGATACATCAGGAATGTGTACAAAGTTTATACCGTGGATTTCTGTCCCCTGGGTCTACTACGCCATACCCTGGAATTACTTGAGGTCCATTTTGATATATCTGATTGTAGAGAGAGAGACATCAAAGAATGGGCGTGTTTGAGCTTGTCTTTGGGGTCTTACCTTCTTTGTTGGCTTTCTGTGTCAAGCTGTATGAAACTCAGCATAAAGTTTAGCTCTCTTGCTTTAAAAAAAAAGTTCATGTTAATAAATAACAAAAGTTAGATGATTCAATGAAAACATCACACCAATTTGAATAAACTATGTGAATTTAGTCTCCTGGAAATAGTTTGTAAGCTTTGCTGTGAATTGAAGAGTCACCTGATAATGAGAATTTCAGTTACATGGACAAATAGAAAAATAAGGTCATCACTAGGAGTGAAGTTTATATCCTCATAATTTGTCTAATGAAATCTTGAAGATCATAAATCAATGATTCCCAACTTTGGCTAATTGTAAGAATTACACAATAGACTTTTTAAAGTTCAGGTTGTCAGGCCCAGACCCAAAACTACTGAATTAAAATGCCTAGGGAATAGCCTGGACATCTTTCTCAACCAAATGGGGGTCAGTCATTGTGAATTACCTAGTGTGGTATCTTACTAAAGTAAGTTTCATTTGCCTCTCTGTATGCAGATTTTTAATTCCATTTCTGCATCTCCAGATTTGTTACTAATTCTGTTTCACTATATGATGTCAGTTTCTTTAATAGTGCCACTTTTGGGGTAGAAGGAAGTATTGATCTTAATCTATTGGAGAGGGGAGGAAATATTTCTAAGTAGGAATTAGAAAACATGGTTGACTCAAGATATTTGCATTTAAGAGAAAGAAACATAAATTTCTATAAATCCTTTTATCTTTAAGCATTATTCAATATTAGTATCTTAATATAATTTGCAATCCTAAGCATCATATCCTTAATCTAATAAGAATTGAAATAGTTTCAAAAGAAAGTAGAAAAATAATGATAAATAAATTAAATTATAGGTGCACCTTAATTTATAAGATAGATTTTTTTTGTTACTGAGAGGTTGGCTATTGAGGTAATTTCTATTAACTAAATTATATTTTCCCATTGATTTGAGCTTATAATTAAAAGGCATGATTCAAGGAGTGAAATACAAACAGGAATGTGATCTTGAGGGAAATGTGAGACAAATGTAGCTTTGATATAAAGTTATTTTAAAATTCATGTATTTAAGAAAAAATTATAGACGTTGATAAGATAATGAGAGTAAATGCATCAAAAATAGTTCACCCCAGTTCTTATGACTTCAAGGCTCTAGCAATAATTGAAGGAAGTGAACATGGGAAAAAACAGGCTAGATAAAAAAAAAGTTGTTTCTTCCTTTCTTCTGGGGAAATGTAATTTCTATATCCCGAGTAGGTATTTTTTTTTGAAAGATCCTAAGCTTATAACAAACTCTAATGATTACTAATGCCTTAATTATTTTCTTGAACTATGTTTATGTAGTACTATTTGAATTGAGGACGAACAGTTAGAAATGGAGATTTTAAATGTAAATTTACTGTATGTACTTTCAGCAACCCAGAATATTGTATAAGATCAGTTACCCATGCTTAATATTTTGCTAAACCTTGGTTTCTCCATGGTTAGTTTCCTTTTTGTGAGGTCTTCTCAAATACTTTCAGTGTAAATAGAGTAGTGTGAAATCTTGTTTTCATTATTTCTGAGCCTGAATTTTAGAGAATATAAACATTTAGTCTGACAGACTCTAAACTTTTATGCACAAAAGGTTTTTAATGGCTGGCAAATTGGCCCTGTCTCTTACTCTGTGTTCCCCCATGCGACACCTAATGGACTATTGTTTCATTTGACATTTCTCTCAATAGATAATTTGTCCACTGGGAAGATTCTGGTAAAACTCAGATTTAAGGTTACAACAGCAGACAGTGGAATTCAGTATGTCCCCTGCTAGTGCTGACCCTTGACACAGATGTGACCAAGATACTCAGAAGGTGACCTGCGTGACTGTCCCACTGCGAGTGGGAACACAACCCTGTGATACGGAGCCCAGCAGTTTCACACTCGCTTTCTAAGATGTGAAGCCCAGAGAACATGCCATTGGTTGGGAGTCCCCACCATCAGTCTCTCACTTCTCTATTTCAACTGTAGAGCTGTCTCTTGAACTAAAATGCACCACGTTGTACCAGAAAAGACCTGGTCTTATAAAGGGAGTGAATAACGAGGGGCAGCTGGAGACTGGGGGTGGTCAAAGGACCACCTAAGTTTTACTCTATTATCACAGAGGAGCGAAGGAGAGCTAGTTGATGATGGCCATTAAACGAGAGAGAAAGAGAAAGAAAACCAAACTAATGGAACAGGCCAAGCTTTGTTCAACACCTGTCCCCTCCTTTTTAGACTTTTGTTAAATAATGATTTTTTTTCACTCATTCATGTTTTTGTTGTTAAATCTGTCATGATGTCTTATTTAAAAATCAGTTTATAATCATAACTATCTAATGAATTATAATGAACTTATCTTTAAACATAGATTTTGCTTTGTAAATGATATTGTTCCTAATACTAGAAATTCAACTTTTTACAAGTCTCTTTAAAAAAAGAGAAAGTACACATTTAAGAACAAGAGGAAAAAAAAATAAGAGGAAACATATGATTTGTAGCCAGTGTTTCAGGAGAAACCTTGTCATTTCCCTCTAGTGCAACTCATCATAAAAGCTCTAAGGAAATAGTGTTTAAAATCAATTAACCGAAAAGGCCAAAATCAATTTAACAGGAGTTAGCTAATGTTTTACTAAAGTGAACTCTCTTTTCTTTAAACATGATTAATATCATTTAGGGGTTGTTATTAGTAGTGTCACTTCTAAAAAGTGTGACCAATTTGTAATGAAAGGGCCTTTGTGTACACGTAAGGGATTTATGGGAGGCAGAGAAATTTAATGTGGTATTAGTGATTACATCTTTTCTTTGCCTTTGATATTTTAAGAGAACACTCCATTTTTCCTCTGTCTCCTTGGAATGTCTCCTGAAAGGTCACCGAAGGATCAAGAAATATTTAACCTATAACCATCCACGATTAAAGCAGCACTATGCAAATTAGATTCTAGGGTGACATTTAACAATGTTAGTATTGGGAAGATTCACAAAAATCAATGAATATTAGAGTTACAAGGGGCTAAACAACATACACCAATAATTTTCAAACTATCTTTAACAGCATGTTTCTTGTAAGAACCCAAATACATACAGATGCTGTAATACGCATCTGCCAACACTGAAAGGGGCTATTAAGCTGGGCTTTTAGGATTTCTCTAGTATCTCAGTTTGCCATACTCAGTCCTGAGGCCCACACTCAAGGACTAAATAGCTCTTTCCTAACCTAACTGCAAACTGAAAGCTGATTTGTCGAAGTTTCCACAGAAGATCTGCATGCGCACTTGACATACAACTTGATCTGTGTCTGGTAGTAATAATACGATCTTTTGTTTTTCCTTCTCACTATTCATGTCCAAATATGTTGTTTTGTGTCAGTGTTTTAGAGCTTTACACTTTAATTGGCTTTGTCAGATCATGGTGCATCTGTGAATTGAATCCAGACATAAACCTGTGTCTCTCGGTTTTGCAAAAATGAGAATTGTCTGTTGTTAATTGTGAATATCACACTTTTCACTAATTTCATATGCATATGAGGCTCCTAGCCTTATTTATCTTTGTAAATGCAACTTCTGGCCATGGTAGTGCTCATACCAATAGTCACCAGTCAATTCAGGTAAATTTGGTTGAATCATACAAAATTACCAACATTTGAAATGTATAATATACAAAAACAGTTTCATGTGGCTTATCCTAATGCAATTTCTAATCCTTTCAATAGTTCTGTAATACAACTATTATCCCTATTTCATAGGTGAGTAATCTATGTTTCGTGGAGAAGAGCTTTGCCCAAGGCCACTCTGCCAGGAGTGATAGGGTGGAGATTTGGAACTACACTTCTCTCTAAATCCAATGCCTTTTCTCTCAAACCACGCTGCCCTAAATGTTCTGACAATTTGAATATACAAAGAGAACAATTTTTTTCAAAGCCTAACTTAGTTCCATATGTGTATGAAAGTGGTAGGCATGCATCTCAGAGTACATTTGCTTATGAAGAAAGCTTTGTGTACCATCATAATATTTATTAAAATTGGGATCAGTCATCAGCATTATTAGCTAATACTTTTCTGCTGCCTGTAAAGCTTTCAACATCAGCTATCAATCTTAATTTATTATCCCTTATATGCACCATAATCATACCACATGTTCTTATCAAACCGAAGATCTTTATTTTTTCTAGAATTATTAACTGAAAAAAAAATTTGGTCCAAAATACAACCAAAAATTGTACTGGAATGTAAGAATATTGCCATGGGTGGAAAAATGATCAGATTTTGTGTCTTCCATCTTGTAATTCAAAGGAAATATATTAAAAAAATAACTACAACAAAAAAACTTTCTATTTTCTACTGTGAAAGAAAGATAAGTAAATAGATGAGGGAAGTAACAATGATTTGAAAAAGGATCATTTTCTGCCATCAGAGATAGCTCAAATGGCTTTCAAGACCCAGGAAATTAAATGTATGTTAAGTAAATTGGACATAGATTTTTTCCTACAGTCATTCCATAGTATTAGTTTAAGATGTATACATAAGAGATGCTTTTTTAAAAAAATTAAATTTTGCCTGATCTCTAGAAAAGATGTTGAGCCACTTCTATACTTTATAAAAGAGGGAAAAATTCAAAATAAGACACATCAGGTAGAAACACAAACTCATGAATATTTTCAAATGGTATGTACTATATTTTTTCCACTACTTAGGTATTTATTCATTTCCTTACACAACATATGTTCAAAGTAAAATTTTCTTAGAAAAAGATAAACAAAAGCCATGCTTCCCATATCTTGCCTCTGCCCCACCTCTGGATAAGTAGCCATTGTTGTCACCTGCTTATATAACTTGTAGAAATTTCTCATCCACGCATGAGCACATATAGGGTGGACATAAAGGTCGTGTGCAATTTACTATGTTCAACTATTTTAAATTGCATGCAAACTTTATGTTCATCCTATATGTGCAATTATTTTCTACACAAGTCATATAATACATATGGTTATGCCATTTGATTTTTTTTTTATTTCAGATTAGTGTTAGAGTACAAACAACCAAATCACAAAATTTGAATTTGTTAGGTGGAGTGCCTCTTGTAGTTAGGTCCTGCACCCTAAAGGTGTGTTATATACCCCTACATTGTGCCCATCCAGTGGGAGCATCCCAAACACCCTGCCTTCTCCCTCCCACTTTCCCCCTTCCTCCAACTTCCATTGAAGCCAGTAGATTATCTCATTAATGCCCACATTGGTATACTATTTATTTTTATTTTTATTTTTAGATAAATGCTATACTTCACATAATTTAAAAAATGATTTTTTCATTTCTTTCTTGACCTGCACACTAAATGAGAATCAAAAATATTTACAGCATGAGGCTATACCTTCTAATATTTTGGTATATTTCCTATTTATGTTAATAGACTATTAAAAATCATTCCCAAATCCTATAACGTTGTCTTCATATAGAAAAGTTTCATGAATGTGATTTATATAGCAAGGAAAAAGAAAATTATTTACTAATAAGTTCTTATCAATTCAGAGCCAATATTTTAAATATATCTTATTTCTAACATGTATATACTAAATGTAGAGAGTTTTAAAAATACAAACTAATGGAAAGTAAAGGTAATCTGGCTGCTTCTCCTCTCACCTAGTCCAGGTTAATTCCACGGCTCTAGATGATCAAGAAACAGGCATTCCCCAAGTCTCTGATCCTGGCATAAGGGCAACAAGGACATTCTTGCAAAATAGAGCATCTTTCTTTGGTTGAGAATTTAGTGTGGCGTAGCAATATCCTCTGCTAGATGATCAAAGAAAAGAGCAATTTCAAATGACTTGTCTTAGTTCATTTTGCTGCTACAATGAAATACCATAAACTGGGCACTTATAAGCAGCAAAAAATTATTTCTCACAGTACAGAGAAATGGCTCTTCATTTGGCTATGAAATCAAAGCTTCAAGTAGAGGCATATTCAGTGCCTGGTGAGGGTCGTGTTCTGGTACATAGATGGCGCCTTCTAGCTGTGTCCTCCATAGAAGAAGAGACCAGGCAGATAGACGGCTTCTTTCATAAGGTCCCTACACCCAGTCATGAGGGTGCCACCTTCATCCCCTAATCACCCCCCAAAGGCCTGACCTCTGACACCATTACCTTGAGGCATGTGAATTTGAAGGAGACACAAGCATTCAAACCGTAGTCTGCAGGCTCCCAAAAATAAGCATTAAAGAAGAGAAAGAGCTCTCTGTGGCCTAACAATATGAAAAGATTCTTCATGAGCAGATGGACAATGAAGGGCATGGGAAGGAAGTAAGCAGAAGGCGCATAAGGAGGGACTTCCACGAGGGGAAATGTCCCACTGGTGAAACAGGTGAGACATGTTTTCAAACTAACGGGTCTTTGGTTTTCAGGATTTCATCACTTGAACTTTAAATAATTTTTTAAATGGATATTTCATCTGTAAATATTTGTAACTTAGAAATTTGAAACCATTTGTTTAAAAAAAGCCTGAAGAGATGGCTCGGTTTCCATAACATGGTGCTTATACATTGCCTATTGAGGTAAAACCTAGGATCTAGATTCTGACAAATTTGACTCTTTTTTTTTTGTTTGTTTGTTTTGAGATAGGACCTCACCATTGCCCCACCTAGAGTGCACTGGCATCATCGTAGCACACTCACAAACTCTTGGGCTCGAGAAATTCTCCTGCCTCAGCCTGTCACATAGCTGGCACTACAGGGATACACTGCAACATCAGGTTCAGTTTTCCATTTTTTTTGTAGGGACTGGTGTCTCACTATTGCTGAAGCTGGTCTTGAACTCCCAGCCTTAAGCACTCCTTCCACGTTGGCCTCCTAAAGTGCTAAAATTATAGGCAAGAGCCACCATCCTTTCTTGCCAGATAAGAATTCGAACTATGTCTCTGACTTCTAGCTAGTTTGCTTAGTGATAGGGATTAATGATAATAGGATTTTAGGGCAGAAAGAGCTCAATTATTGATGCTAGTCATTATGATTTCCAATATGTTTTTAATGTGAGTAAAAGGGACACTGTTGCTTTTAAATGGCAAGCACAAGAATAATTCTTTAATAAATGAGAAATGAATAGGTTTTTGGAAAAATCATTTAAAATTCACCTCACCTTATACTAAAATAGCAAACATCTCAATTTTGTAGCTAAATATAAAAAAAAGGCTACAAACAAAGCAGTAAAAACTGAGCACTGAATAATTTATCAAATATCTGGGTGAGGAGAACTTTCTATATATAAAAGCATGAGTGAAATAGAAGATCTTATTCACAGCTGCTGAGAGTGCAAATATTTATTGTTTTTCTCAGAAACATTTTTGCAATACATGTTAAAAAACCTTAAAAATGTTCATGTTCTTTGAGTCAGTAAATCTATTTAAGCAAATACTTAAATTCTAATGAAGCAATGAAAATTTTGAATACTGACTCAAGGAAAAAGATGTTAATGCCAGCGTTGTTTATGTAAGAAGATAAAAAAATAATTCTAGAAATTACTTACTGTCCAAAAATAAAAGAATAGTAAATAAAATGTGGTATGTATATCTATATTATATAATAACAGAGCATGTAAAATGGGATTTACAAGTTTAATGACGTAAGAAAGATTTTTTCAGCATTAAGTGGAGAAAAGTAGGATGCAGCATTATAAACAGAGTAAGCTCGCAACTGTAAAGCAATATACATAGGAAGATGGAAAGAGATTAAAATAATAAATGTTTATTTCTTTAATAGTAAGATAATGGCTCGTGTACATTTTTTTCTTTTACACTTTTTAATACTTAAACATTTTCTATAATAAACAGTGGGAAAACCTACTTTTAAAAGATAATTTCAGGGCTCAGATAATGACATCTCAAAATACAGTGCTTTGACAAGCTGCATACGTTGAACTGATGAACCCTGCAAGGGCCTCAGAAGCAAAATCTCTGGCCTGCTAGTTCCCCCCAGTCTTCTGCCCTCCTTTGCCCCCAACACAAGATATTGAAAGTTCAGTTCCTCATCTTCAAGGTTGGTCCTAGAAACTAAAATCTCCCTCCAAAGACAGTCGTAAAACCTAGAAAGTCTACTCATCCTTTCTTGCAAGAGCTGGCCATAAAACATTCTCTGACCTACTTTTTCAGATAGTTGTTCATAAGAACCTCATTCCAGAGGGGTCTTGCCCTATACCCCGGAGGAAGTATTGCTCTACAAAAAGGCTATAAAGAATTTGAACAGACAGGACTAGCTGGGTGCTATGATTTGAATGGCCCTGCAAAACTCGTGTTGAAAAGTACTTGCCATTGTAATGGTATTAAGAGGCGGGATGTTTAAGAAGTGATTATGTCAGAGGACTCTACCCTCATGAACAGACCAATGCCACTGCTGTGTGGGTGGGTGAGTTATTGTGAGAGTGGGTTCCTGGTGAACAGAACAAACTCAGCCCCCCCTCTCTCTGTCTTGTGCACTTGTTTGCTCTTCTGCCTTTCACCATGAACATGATCTAGCAAGAAGGTCCTCACCAGACGTGTTCCCTTGATCTTGGACTCCATATCCTCCAGAACAATGAGAAACAAATTTCTTTATAAATTACCCAATGTGTGATATCCTGTTATAAAAAACAGAAAATGTAGTAAGACTGGGTTTCCCCCCTTAGTCCATTAATATTAGATTAGACACTTTTACTCCAATTTCATTTCTATCTGGCTGCCTATTCTTTATTGACACTAAATATAACAATGAACAACCTTTCCTGGGTCTCTAGATCTTTGTTTCCAAAGGCTTCCATATCACAAAAAACTTTGGTTAAACAAATTTCTTATGCTATGCTCTTCTTAATCTGTCTTTTGTTATTGGAGTGTCAGCAGTGAGTCTTATAATGGGTAAGGAAACATATGCTGCTTTTTCATTCCTAAAATGACTTGAAAATCAATAATTATTTTCAATTCTAGTTTCTGTGACCATTTCTCTAACCATTTTAACCATTTTTAAGCATGCACTTCAGTGGTGTTAAGGATACTCAATTATTGTGCAATCATTATAACCATCCATTTCCAGGACCTTTCTCATCTCCTAAAGTAGAAACTCTGTACTCATTTGACAATAATTCTCAACATTCCTTTTCCTTGTCCCCTGGAACCACCAAATTATTTCCAGTCTCTATAAATTTTACTGCTCATGCAATCTCATGTAGTGGAATTATACAGTCCTTTTGTGAAGGGCTTGTAAACGAACATTTTTGCAAATAATTTTTTTATGAAAAATGCTCAAAATTGCGCCAAATATCAGATAAGGAAATAAAATAGTAAAAGGCTAAACAAGCTTCAAAAGTTTGTAAAAATAGGTGAGACGTATTATGATTAGATGTGTAGTGCTGTAAAATAATTTAAACAATCTTTCATATGTCAACTAGTTTAGTATTTTTGGAGTTCAAACAATTTAAACACATTGCTGAAAGGATATAGCCTGTAGTGAAAAGTATGAAAAGAAAATTGCCTACTTATCAACATATAATTCTTTAAAACACCTCTTTCAAACATAAAACTAGACAGAAGAAGTTAAAAACCTTCTTATACTAATGAAATGCTCATACCAGAGTGCAGTCCTCTTAGTTTAATGAATCTATTAGTCTAGACTTCTACAGCCAAAGCAGTTTCTAAAATGTTCTCACTTTACTTAAATTACAAAATAAATGTAAACTAGCAGTGTAAGAGGCACATATCTATAGTTCTGAAAATTAAGAATGTCTGTAGTATGCTTTATTGTTACAAATAGCAACCTTCATTTAACTGCTTCAAATATGAAAATGGATTATTGATATGCCATTTTCTTCAGGTCTAATAATTCGGATTTTCTGTGTGTCATGTACGTACATGCCAAATATGTGTACATAAGGTCAGTTTTACATAGAAGGAACTCATAGACCAACACAAATTTGCTTAGCTGTCATAAGTTCTTAGCATGGCCTCCAAGTGAAGCTTCATAGACTAGCTTAATATATCTCTACCTACTTAAACTTCTGACTTTAGGTTAGAAAATTGTGTTAACATTTCAAAGGGAAGCGGATGGAAGAAAACAGAAGATGAGTAAGTGAAGTTTCAGGGATATGAGGTAGAAAGACCTTAGTTGTTACATATTTATTGTTGTGAATGTTAGTTTCAGTATAAAACCGTGTTCAGTACTAAGCTAAACTGTATCAAAAATGAGACAGTAAGGAAGGAAGCAGGTGGCTCACCACTGTAATCCTAGTGTACTGGGAGGCAGAGGCAGGTGGATTGCTTGAGCTCAGAAGTTTGAGACCAACCCGAGTAAGAGCAGGACCCAATTTCTTTTTTTTTTTTTTGAGACAGAGCCTCAAGCTGTCACCCTGGATAGAGTGCTGTGGCATCACAGCTCACAGCAACCTCCAATTCCCAGGCTCAAGCGAGTCTCCTGCCTCCGCCTCCCAAGTAGCTGGGACTACAGG